>JAJJMC010017017.1:1157645-1253579 GCA_023531435.1 Papaver californicum
TTTCCTCGGCTTATAAATATTTAAAGTTTAAAAAAATTTCACATAAAAGTTTTACATAATTTTGTTAGAATTAAAAAGTGATTTATTACCAAAAATTGTTTGTTACCAAATTTATCTTGATGGGACCAAAGGGTCACTAGTCTATATTGGGGTGGAAATAACAAATCCACCTTTCACTTCTTAGTGAATGAGAAACCCTTGGTTAGTCCCACATTGGACAAACCAAGGATAAAGTCTATCCATATTACCACAAAGGTTGCACCTAAGGGAAAGAACTTGTGTATTGGATATGGACTAAGGGAATGGGCTAGTGGGAAAACTCACACATGTGCGGTGCTTCGCACCGAAGCACGCGGGCCGCTGACTTGCGGAGCTTGCGTATGTGTGCGTGTGTTTTTGCGTGAGCTGGCATTTGCCCGACGAGTGCTCGACGTGTGCGCAGCGTGTGCCTATCAATCAAGACTTAATGGTTTTTTATTTTAAATTCCTATAATAAATATTAAAAACCGTTTTATTATTTATGGGAATTTATGGGAATTAAATAAAAATATTTTTAATAAATACAATTTAATTCTTTTCTCTCAAATTTTCCTATAAAATAAAAAGGAAATTTTCATTTTTCCTTACCCCAGTCGCAGCTATTATCCTGACGACTTTTCCCCTCTTCTCGATTTGTTTGCGCACGTAGTTTTATTTTTCTTTCTTATTCTGCTGTTAAGTGCGCAACGGGACGACGAGTTTTTGCTAGCTGGGTTGGTATCAGGTGGTTTTATCCTGGATTCGATTTGTCATCACTAGTGGTATAGCAACATTCTTTCTAGAGGTGTACCCGATAAATATCGAGTTAAGGGCAGTCTGTTGAACAGGCGACTCGATCTTTCTGTGTGTGTGTGATTGTCTGAGTGTTCTGTTTTTCTAACCAATAACCCATTTCTAGTCTCTGTTTGGTTTGATCATTGTTACAGGAATTTTATCCAACAATCTTAACTCGATAATTTATTTTTCTGTAACAATAAAAACGAGAAATATTTTTTTGGGTGTTGGCAAGATGTTCTTTCTCATGTCATGGTGTCCAACGATCAATTCTTACAAAATTGAATTGAAGATGTTTAGTTCAGAGAAGTTAGCTGGTTCAATGCTGCTGAATCAAAATTCGTTCTCTCTTACAACAATCATTAACAGGAAGGTCAAGGAAGAAATGGTGAAGATTTGGTCTGCAGAGATGAGAAGGCGGGTTTGTTGCCAAGAGAAAAAATCGTTCGGATATTTTCTCAAACATATTGAGTGCGTTTTGTTGTTGATTCAGAGTTAATCTCAATGTTGATATCTAATACAATATTATCTCCTTCCATGCACTAAATTCATTCTGCAGCTGATGATACAACTTTTAGTCTGTGAGTTGGCAACAACACCTGTTAGGTTCTGAAACTGCGAAGATGAAAGGTACTTGGTGCTGCGTTAGAAGAACAAAAACATCCACGATTTTGAATTGGGAAGAAGCAGTGGTAACAGCTTCAGTTTTTATGTTATTGTTGGGTCTCTTTTGTTGTTGAGTTAGTACTGAACCTAGTCAAGGTGTGGTGATCTTTGCCTTTGCGACAGTATTTCTGGTGAAATTCCAAGGGACGAAAAGCATCCTATCAGCATGGATATGTACTAAGTAAAATATTTCAAACATAATCCAGTAATCAACTAGCCCTTTTGTCATCTCAGGTTCTTCTCAACTTTGAAGCAATGAAAAACCTTCAAAAGCTGACAAGACAATCATTCTGAGGGACGAAAAGCAACCAAGAACCTTACAGGAATCAAATGTAGTACTGCAAGATACAATCAAGGATTCAAGCTGTGTGTAAGTTGATTAATGAAGAAAAATCCAAGAAATCAAAATGATTTAAGAATTTCTATATAGGTTGAAAATGAGAAACATCGATCGATCAAGAAAAACAACCAGATCGAACAAGTACAAATAAAAAATTCGAGATCTGATCTAATCTGAGTGTTGTGTGTTTCCGTGAGCTGATTGTTTGCGTTGTGCCCTAGAAATGGGAGATTTTGAGTTTCTTGTTCTTCTGCTAAGAAATACGCGGACTTCTGTTGAGAAATAAAGGCGGAGACGAAGAAGAAAAGAACAGACAAAGGAATGGAGAAGGGAACTAAGAGGTCTGTTTCGAATGAGATGATTCTGTTTTGATACCAACAGCAACAACAAGTAGCAGCAGTAGGATTGTGATTAATGGAGGAGATAACGGTGGATTGTAGAAGCTGTTTTGGGCTAGAAAGTTATGGGTCTTCTGTGTGAATCTGTTTTGGGATGGTTGATGCGTTTTGTTAAATTAAGTGCGGAATTTTCGGAGGCAGTTTTCTTGGTCGTTCTAAAGGAAGCAACAGAAACTGAATAACAACGATAATCAACATATACAGGTATGATTTATTAATTATAATCATAATATAATTTTTAATATATGAATCGTATGCATGATGTCTTGAAATTATTAAAAACGGTTAATACGCTCAAATTAACAACCGTAGGTCACGTTTGATGAAACGTAATTGTGCACTAAAATTTATGCACTAAATTTAATGCATAAAATCAAGACAATTATTATACGCATAATAAAACGTAGTTATCATGCAATAAAATGACTTTACATGGAGCATGCGTAGGGTGTTGATTATTTGATTATAAATAAATCATATTCATATTATAATTAGGCAATATTTTATAAAAATCGTAAGGATTTTATTTATAGAGAAATAAAATAAAATGATGTTAATTGTTATGAAAAACAACACGAACAAGTTTTTTGGTACAGTGTCTGAAGTCAATCTGGTAACCAATGTGAGAGACTGGTGGGTAGACTCTGGTGCTACCAAGCATGTCCGCGGAAACAAAGATGTGTTCACCTCCTATCAGAAGGTAGGGGAAGGAGAAAAGCTCTATATGGGTAACTCGTCCGCAGCACAGGTTGCGGAAAAAGGCAAAGTTGGGCTGAAGCTCATTTTTGGCAAATCTCTCACATTGAAGAAATTGTTCATGTTCCGGACATCTGTAAAATTCTTGTATCTTGTAGTATATTAGATATAAGGGTTTTCATGAATCTGAAAAAAATAGTGTAACTCAGTATAAAGACTATGTAGAAAAGAGATATAAGACAGAGGGTTTTTTACAAATTAAATGTAACCTCAATTCAAATAAATAAAATTGATTCCTTTTATGGTTGTGTGTTATTGAATGTTTGACATAAGACTTGGTCATGTTTTTCAATGATTAATCTGGCGAGCATAGGCTGCATTCCCTAATTTAATTTGGAAAGTAAACATAAAGGTTAAATATGCATAAATTAAAATATGCTAAAATGTCTTATAAGAAAAAATGTTCAGGAAAAATTCTAAACCCTTGGAATTAATTCCTCAGACCTAGTTGACTTGAACTCATTTCAACCTAGAGGTGAAATTATAATCCCTTAAGGAGATGATAAAACCATAAATTAGTTCAGGACTACCTACGAACTTGTGGGGGGAGGCCGTCCTCTCAGCTTGCCATGTCCTGAACAAAGTACTTATTAAAGGATCAGATATATCTCCAAATGAATTATAGAAAGGCAGACAACCTTATTTTGCATACTTCAAAAATGTGGGGGTGCTTGACTAAGGTTTCTATCCCTTCACCTAAGAGGACATAGATATGACCCCAAAACTGTTGATTGTGTCTTCATAGGATATCCTGAACACACTACATAAGGTTAGGGTTGTGAGTTCTGATATTTTAGAAATTGGTCTGAATACCAATATGGAATCTAGGGATGTTATGTTCATTGGAAAAATTATTTTCCTTTGAAATCTGAATCTCGCATGATATGTATTGATCCCCTAGATGTCCTTTCTACTTGTCAGGCAATACTTCTATAGGAAGATGAAGTTGATCCTAGAAGAGGCAAAAGATTTAGAATAGAAAAAATCTTTTAGAGCATGAAAATTTTGATCAAGTAATATTCTCTAGTGGATTTTAAAATAAATGAATCTGACTAGGGTGTTTACACTTAAATTGTCAATGATGTCTGTGTGATTGTATGTTTGTATGTTGATGATATGCTTATACTGGATACAACCATAGATGTAATTTATTCCACTAAGAACATGTTGAATGAGACCTTGACATGAAAGACTTAGGTCCCTCAGATGTAATCTTAGGGATGAAAATTAGAAGAGACTCTAATAGATATAGTCTTAGTCAATCTCATTACATTAAATCTGTACTTAGAAAATATAACCAGTTTGATAGGAGCATTGGGATGCAGTTTTTAGAGTGTTAAGGTATCGAAAATACACTTTAAACTTTGTTTGAGTTATAAGAGATACTCTGCAGTCCTTGAAGGACATTGTAATGCAAACTGGATAGCAGACTCAGAGGAGTCTAAATCTACGAGTGGATACGTTTTCACTCTAAGATGTGGATCAGTGTCTTGGAAGAGTTCCAATCAGATCTGTATCGATCGGTCCACTATGGAATCCGAGTTTATTGCGTTAGATAAAGCAGAAGAGGAAGCCGCTTGGCTAAGATGTTTTTTAGAAACACTCCTCTCTGGCATAGGCCTGTGCCAGCTATATCTATACACTGCGATTGTCAAGCTGCAATATCTAATGCTAAAAATAGCAATTATAATGGAAAATCCATTCATATTCGGAGAAACAATTCTCTAAAACAACTAAGGAGAATATCGCGGACCCTTTTGACGAAAGGCTTGTCCAAGGAGATAGTTAGTAATGCATCAAGGGGGATGGTACTTAAGCTCATCAATTAAAACTTGCCATGAAGGATACTCAACCTTGCTAACTGGAGATCCCAAGATCAAGGTTTTGAATGAGACAACTAATTTGTGGCAGGTAAAAATTAAACATTATCAGAGAATTATTTTCTCTGTTCCTTCCCTATGGTGTAGACGTGATAGTGTGACTGCATGTGAGGATGACTTATAGTAAAGTCTTAATGAGTTCTATAGTTTCAATTTAAGATTGAAATGGGGTGTAGCAGTTAACACTCTTGATAGAACTCACCTATCTGAATGAGAAAGTGGGTCGCTTACTATGAGAACTGAGCTGATTCTCTAGAGCATTCTGAGAAACGGGATATGTCCAAGGCCAAAACGGACACAACAGCGTGAACTTAACAGTACTCTTGAGAGATATCTCGCGTAAGGAGCTATTGATGAATTACACCAAACGATGGCAGTTCAAGACATCACGTCCACTGTCCATCAAGTAGTTCCGGTACTTCTCACTAAGCAAAGTTTCAATTCCATATGGATACCTATTGCTTAAGAGGTATTTCTCGTTTTCCGGTTTTCTGATTTATCGCTTTCTTCATTCATGTGGGGGATTGTTAGAATTAAAAAGTGATTTATTACCAAAAATTGTTTTGTTACCTAATTTATCTTGATGGGACCAAAGGGTCACTAGCCTATATTGGGGGTGGAAATAACAAATCCACTTTTCACTTCTTAGTGAATGAGAAACCCTTGGTTAGTCCCACATTGGACAAACCAAGGATGAAGTCTATCCATATTACCACAAAGGTTGCACCTAAGGGAAAGAACTTGTGTATTGGATAAGCACGCGGGCCGCTGACTTGCGGAGCTTGCGTACGCGTGCGTGTGTTTTTGCGTGAGCTGGCATGTGCCCGAGGAGTGCCCGGCGTGAGCTCGACGTGTGCGCAGCGTGTGCCTATCAAGACTTAATGGTTTTTTATTTTAAATTCCTATAATAAATATTAAAAACCGTTTTATTATTTATGGGAATTTATAGGAATTAAATAAAAAGATTTTTTATAAATACAATTTAATTCTATTCTCTCAAATTTGCCTATAAAAGAAAAAGAAAATTTTCATTTTTCCTTACCCCAGTCGCAGCTACTATCCTGACGACTTTTCCCCTCTTCTCGCTTTGTTTGCGCACGTAGTTTTATTTTTCTTTCTTATTCTGTTGTTAAGTTCACAACGGGCCAACGAGTTTTTGCTAGCTGGGTTGGTATCAGGTGGTTTTATCTCGGATTCGATTTGTCATCACTAGTGGTATAGCAACACTCTTTCTAGAGGTGTACCCGATAAATATCGAGTTAAGGGCAGTCTTTTGAACAGGCGACTCCATCTTTTTGTGTGTGTGTGTGATTGTCTGAGTGTTCTGTTTTTCTAACCAATAACCCATTTCTAGTCTCTGTTTGGTTTGCTCATTGTTACAGGAATTTTATCCAACAAATTTTTCTTCTTAAACTCTTAATTATTTACAAAAAAAAAAATAGCAGAATTACAACCCAATTTGATTTGGCAGCCCAACTTGATTTTTCGGAAGTCATACTTGAAGTTACTATTAGTAAAATATGTGATGGTTATAAAAAATAGAGAATGATAACAAAGCAATGAGGTTTTCAAGTTTTGGATGTTAACCAAGTTAAATCAGCGTTTTAAATACAAAGAAGAGTTCAAGGTAAGAAAAATGAAGACAAAGAAAATTTAAAAGTTAACCATAATGCTACTCACAAAAACCAAGAAAAATCTTCTCAAAAGCGCATTGATTGGAAGTTACGTCAAATGAACATAAACAGAATGCCAAGATTGTCAAAAAAAATTATTGAAGTGTTTATTTAAGTTTTTACTGCCGTAGTTTATATCATGGAAAAGAGCGTAGTAAGTAAATTAATTGAATTTAATGTAATGGAGACTAGTGTTTTAATATAATTTTAGTTAATTCAGTCAAATTATTCAGCTTGCTTATCCCTTTTGAAATCATATTACATGTAATTAAAATTAAGAATTATATTAGAAGTGACTAGTGTTAAAATCAAAAAATATACATAATTAAAATAGTTGTTGGATTTACAACAATAAAAGGCCATGATTGAAATTAAAAATTATATTAGATGATAGAAAATTAAACGACTGAGATATGAACTCAACGACAGAGATTTGGTAGTGCGACAAAATCTCTATCGAGCGATACAGTCTCTATTGCTCGATGGAAACTCTGTTGCACTGGGTAAACATGCAAATATGCTGGTTTGCCTAGCCATTTTACCCATTTAGCCTGTCCATAGTGGTCAAAATGGGCAAACTAAGATATTTAGTATGTGCATAGGATTTGGCCTTAATCCTTCTCTGTCTTGAGATTTCTATCGAAGGATATGATAGCTAATGGTTTATATCTTTCTTTTTTATATAATAAAACGTAAAAGAAAACCCTTACAATAAAAGAACAGAGTTACTGGTGTTTTTGCATGTTAAGTGCCAAGTATGGCATCATACATCATATTTTGGGTTACATCAGTTTTAACCATTAAACTACTTAATACAGACCTTCTGATAAAATTCATATATGTTAGTAGACCTATTACAGATTAAAGCTAAGTTTGCAGCATGGATGTTTTGCTGCATTTTGACAAGGTTGAGATTCCTTAATACAAAAGATATTACATTTATATCTTCATTAGCCAACTGACTGATGTTCCAACGAGAGTTTAAGATTGTAGTGTCCTTAGCTTCAAAATCCAAATTTGTTCTTTGCAGTTCTTTGGCCCATTTCAGAGATAGATTGGATCCTTCACTTGCTCTACCACCACTGCTTCTGCAAGAAAAATGTCCTCCTACTCCAATGTAGTTCCTTGTGAAGGATGTAACGTTGGTTACTAATGACCCTATTATAGGAACATAAGTTTTGTTGTATATTATTGACAGTATTGGCAACATTTGGAACAGTTTTCCTGAAGATGTTGTCACATCTAGCTTTACAAATGAACCAATATGTTGTTGCGTATATCGGAGCCCAATTGTTATGGATGTATCTATTATGGAACCAATAGTTCATCCAATCATCAAAGTTGTTAGAAGAACCAAATAGCTCATTGTTAACTCTAAGAAGCATATGCCAAAATAACATAACAGATGGGCAGTGCATGAATAGATGAGATACCATTTATTCACCATAACTGCAGAAATTACATAAGAGAGATAAATAATTCAGAATGCTAGGAGTTTGTGCATTGGTAAGTAGGATTCCAAGAGCACATTTTGACAAGAATTTACGAATTTAAGGAGTAGTATTCATCTTCCTGATTTTTCCAGTCATTATATTGGACTTCATTCCTATAATTACTATCTCTGTTGTTTTGGTAAAGAGATTTGACATTAAAATCTCCTTTGTCAGTAAGTATCCATACCACTTTGTAAGTTATATGGAGTATCCAAAATATCCATACACTCTTCATGCCAGTTCTCTGTTTTCCTATTATCCCATCTACCAGCACCAGTGAATAAGTTATTAACCATGATCACATCAGTTGGACAATTAGGAGGTTTATGTAAGATTGGTTTTATTGTCCTTAACCATTTCTCTTCCCATATGTTTACCTTTTAACCATTACCAATCTTCCATATGCTCTGATCATGTATGTTGGAAATGCCTCCCAATATTCATTTCCATATCCGTAAGTCAGTACGTTTTCGTTTCATGAGATTTGACCAAAGATAGTCTTTGTCTTGAATCAGTCTCCAGCCAATCTTTATTATCATATCATTTTAGTTTGCACACAGTGGCCCAAGATAGATGCCTTTTGGGTGATGGGGATCTTTTCCCAATAAGAAGTTTCTTTGAATTTTGTTTATCTTATTGTAAGTATGCTTAGGGAGATTGGAGCAGTTCATACGGTATATACTAGAGGTGAAGGTAACATTTGTGATCATAGTGGCCTTTCTCACATGAGATCGAGTCGTATAACTTTTTCATCAAGTAATTATATTTGAAGTTCAGTTTTTCCACACAAGGCTTGAAAGAATGACTTTTGCTTCTACAAGTAAACATAGGAGAACCAAGATATTTGTCCTCAGTGTCAATCATCTGCATTCCCATATGATTACTTAATTATGTCATTAGCCAGATTTTTATTAGTGTTTCTACTGAAGAATATTCCAGTTATGTTGAAGTTGATTAGCTAGCTAGAAGTAGAGTTGAAGTCCTTAATGAGGCTAACCAAGTTATTGCATTCATCCATATTCGACATGCAGAAGACCATACAATCATCAATAAAGAGAAGATGACTAATAGGAGGTGCCTCCTTACAAATTTTAATGTCATGTAGAAGACCAATATTTTCAGTTGAGAAATACTTCTAGAGAGGTCTTCCATAGATAAAAGGAATAAATTAGGAGATAGAGGGTCTCCTTGTCTTAATCGTCTTGCTGGATTGAATTTTTTTCCAGGAACACCATTGACTAGCACAACAAGATTAGTAGTACAGATGCACTGACAAATTAAACTGCAACATCTTTCACAGAAACCAATTTTTCGCATAACAACTAACAAAAATATCCACTTTACTCTATCAACCATATCAATTTTGATATTCATAACTCCATTAAAACCTTTATTTCCTCCTATGATTTTCATGTTGTAGATAATCTCATGAACAATAACAATACTATCAGAGATTTACGTCACGTAGATAAAACCATATTGGAATGGGAATATGAGTCTGGCTAAGAAAGGCTTCATTCTTTGAGCAATGATTTTATAAAAAAAAAAATATGTGAGGTAAGTCTATAGTGATATAGATAGGTAGGATTATCAATTTTTGGAATGAGAGACTGAAAAGTGGAGTTCATCTCTTTAAGCAGAAAATCAAATGTGATTTATTTTATTTTTTGACCATATGAAGAATGTCCTCGCCCACCACATCCCAGTTAGCCTGGAAAAAGTTGAGTGTGAAACTATTTGGATCAGGAGATTTATCATCAAGCATACTAAAAATAGCATTCTTAATTTGAAGCTTCAGGAGTAGTAGTGCGAATGGTGTTACCAAAATCATAAATTGAGGATTGAACCGGGTTTAGGATGTTACTATCATTATTGATCTCTTCAGCAGTGGCCATAGCACTGAAATGTTTAGTAAAGTAGTTAACAACCTCATTTTTCTCATTGATCCACTCCTTTTTTTTATTCCCAACTGACTCAATTTTGTTCCTTCTAGTTTTATTTCTTTCAGTATCATAAAAAAAAAATAGTATTTTTCTGACGTAATCTGATTGTTTGATCTTTATTCTGAGTTTTCCAAACTTTTCTTGGATATCATACTAATATTTAATATCATTTAGCATCCCTAATGGATTTACCTCTATCGGGATCAAATTTATTTCCAGTTATCCATTCAAGCTTCTCCTTGCACTCCCCAAGATTGGTTTTGATACTATCATATATAACTTTATTCCATGCATTGATTCTAACTTTAACATCTTTAAGTTTTATACCAATATAAAATCAGAGGAACCAGAAACATCCTTGTTCCATATTCAACAATTATCTCCCACAATCATGATGGTTAAGCCAAGGGATAAATTTTTTAAAAGGGATCTGACCAATATTCCAGTTAGGATTAGTGTTGAGGAGGATATGATTAATATTGTGGTCAGGCCTAATACCATCAAATTGAAATGGTAGTGTTAGGGTGGTTTATGAGCCAACTTTCAGAGGTAAGAGTTATATCAATCTTTTGTTCAGCTAGAACACTACCATCTCTCACGTTGGTCCAGGTAAAAGGACAACTAATGTAACCAAAATCCATCAGATCCAGGTGTAGATGGTGAGTTTTCATCAGGGCTAAAAGGGTAAAAGATAATGTTTCTGACCCGAGTCTCAAAAATATTGAACTTTGTAATTCTACAAAGAATTTTAAAGCAGGCGTCCATCCCTGTCTTTCTTTGTATGTACGTAATCACATAAATGCATCACCTAGCTGCCCTTATCGGATTATTACATATACGATCAAATTCATTAGATGAATCAACATTCATCACTATACAAATATTCCACAGTTGAATTCCTGAAAATC
This sequence comes from Papaver californicum, assembly GCA_023531435.1. Taxonomy (NCBI): domain Eukaryota; kingdom Viridiplantae; phylum Streptophyta; class Magnoliopsida; order Ranunculales; family Papaveraceae; genus Papaver; species Papaver californicum. The sequence continues at coordinate 1,168,516 of JAJJMC010017017.1, forward strand.
ACCTTATGTCAACATTCATGCTCAACTTAATGATATTGACTTAATAAAATGCCTATACAAATTTGTAAAAAAGTATGTAACAATTTACGTATGAATTTGCTTGACTAAAGCACCACAATTGTGCTTAGATATCAAGCCAAAATTGTGCTAATGTATAAAGTATAGCTTATACTAGCTAAATTTAGCCTTGTCCACGTCAATCCTTGTTCAAAGAAGCAATCAATGACATAAAAATTCATTATATAACATCCAAAACACATGCAAATGGCCAAAGACCTAAATAGGCGTTTTTACATTAAGCTCGTTAGGTATAATTCTACACTGCCATGTACAAAGTCGTGAGCTGAGAGCAATTGGTAATAAATCAAGTGATGAGTTATACACCAAACTCTTCGTATGGATGTCCTCTATAACATACACTTATTTCTAGAAAACAAACCATGTCAATGCAAATTTGACCAAGTTGAACACATTGTTCCTTATAAATGAAATAAATATATACTTTATTTTATTATTGCTAGACTCATCAGGCTAGTCAAGCAAGAAAAGTCTTTAGTCAAGAGACCAACTAAGCAAGCCTTATTTTTCTTAACATTAATAATGCTTAAATGCTAGAAATTACACGAGACATTAAAGATGTCACAAATAAGGGGATATTCACTAGGCTATTGGTATGGCGGTCTACGACACATGGTGCAGCAACGTACCACGACAAAGAATTTGGAAAGTTCGATTAGTAGTTGACTAGAGAAGTGGTAGGTTGAGCAACCATCCATTCAACCTCAAACATAGTAAGGAACAATTCTCTTCACATCCTCCACCATCTCCACTTCAAAACTACTCAACCATTGATACTTCCTACATGATGAGGTCAGGTGAACGGTTACAATACCTATGATATAAATAGATTCTCAATATATTAAACAAATAAGGACAATGAGAAGTCTAAGACATGTAAAGTTTAACATAGAACAACATCGAACAACTCGATCATTCATACAATCTTCTCACATGCAGAGTATTGTTCATGGCTATTAACACCTATTACATCTTACAGAGTCTGATACTCTAACTTCAATCTCTCTCGCTTCCCTCCCTAAGACCAACCCTTGTCCTTCTCCTTTGTGACTAAAGCAACACTAAAACGACCATTTTTTGGTTTAGGCTAGACTTGTACAAATTGATCTCTTGAATCTAAATAAAGTACTTCAACAGTACAAATGTTTAAGGATTAGACGAATTATCACTTGCCCACCCCACTTTTCCAAGTTTATCCTCTTAATTCGTTTTCCCCATAAACACTAAGTCATCAATTTTTTCTTTAATATTTTAGCCTCTACATGATCAATTTGCAAAATATTGTACTTTGCATGGTCATGCAAGATGAAATTCAAATATTTTATAATGCTCCAAGGTAAGCTAATGTTTTTAGAAGTTTCCTCTTCTTTTTTTTTTCCAATTCTCTAACTTATCCTTGGTTGTATATGGACTACCATAATAACCATAGAAAATCCATGGTTGACTACTAGCAGATGTTATAATGGCATTAATGTGACTATGAGAGAAATAAATGACTTGAACAGAGATATTATTCTTCCAAGACAGAGCAAGACCTCCAGCCGTGCCACTAACACCACCAGGATCAACTAACCAAAAGTTTGTCACCCCAACATGCCTAAATATTTTGCTTATACACATTTTTTTTTTGCTTAGTTTCATATCGGGAAAATATGTCCGGACCTATTTTGTTTAACATGTCATTTAGGTATCTGCTTCTTTGGTTTTATCCAAGATCCTAATAACTCCAAGACACATCAGTGAAAAATTCTAAGAAATATGAGACACGTTGATACACAAACAGGATAGTGTGATATCCTTGGGAAACTTTAATACTAGTCCAAAGGTTCAGATTATAGTAAAAGTAATGCATGGTGATACGAAAGTAAATAGTAACAAGATGAAGTGCAATTTGATGGTGCATAGAAGTATAGGTATAGGATGTTACCTTATCAGTAGTTTGCACAATATTGCCAAACATGTTACTAGCAGCTTTTGTACTCCCTGGATCCTCATCACCATCAGTCTCCATACTATCCAAACCATCCTTACTTTAAGTGAAGTCCTTTTAGCTGCTAGACTTTCCTCCTAGTGAACTGGTTTCTTTCTTTTAGTTTTAGTAATTGGGGCCAGTCATTTGTTGCTTCGTTGTTGTCCCTTATCTCAAGCTTCTTCTTAGCCCAAACATTTTTCTTTAGGATCTCATGCTCCATCTCCATCTTCTTTTGAATTTCACTTATAGAATGAATCGTTGGGAAAGGGTTTGGAGTAAAATTAACAAGTTTGGGGAAAATATTTGCATCCAAATCACTATTTTGGCATTTTCATCATCTTTGGATGCTTTTTAGCAGCATTCTTGATGTTTTGGCTTCTTTTTCTAAGCATAGTAGCCTTTTTATTGCCTCCAGAAATTGTTCTTCTGCTTTTAAGTTATCATGCAATCACGTATTGGTTGGTAGAGATGTTTGCAACATTATTCTCTCTCATGCCAACAGAGAAGACTATTGGATTACTGAAGGTTATAGTTTTATTAGGCTCGTGAGCAATTTTGAGAGTTAACTCCTTTTCTTAAGCATGTTTGATTTTATCAACAAATTCTAAAGTTACATCTCTGTCAGAGTACATCCCTCATTTTCCCCATCTTAAAACAGTGGTGGAAGGAAAAGGAGTGGTAGTATCAAAGGTAGAAGTTATGAATGTTTTCACTAGTGTTAGCCTCTGGCGTAGCTTCAAAAATTGGTCCTGGATGATCAAGAATTCTACAAATTGTGCAAAATATAGACCATTCAAAGCATACGAGAATTCCAGCCAATAGGAGGTGGTTGGGGTTTCATAAGCTTCAATGCCAAACTTCAGTGCTCTTGTGACGTCAATGGTTACTTCACTTTTATTTATTTTTCTATTTATTGTTACTGCCATAAGGGTTTGTTAGAGTACTGCTTGGTTGAACCCGCCAAATGTTTGTGTGTCAAGTTTGGTTGTCAATTTTAGTACCCATCGCTTGAATTGCTTATTAATGTTAACTTTATTTTGTTACACTTAGGACATAGAAATATTGAAGACATGCCCTAGATACTCATTGAAGAAGTATTGAAGAAAAAAAAGAAGATATCATCCTTCTGAATGAGATTAGTAACTAACTAACTATTGACTTAACTTGTTCCAATTCTATCAAGTTCTTACAGTCGTAACTATTAATAACATAACATACGAAGTTTGTTTACATGGCTTTAGTATTTATATGACTGGATCATTATATGATCAAGTATCAAGAGGAAGGATATACATTAGTTATTTCTACAAATTATTGTATTGAGTTACTAGGTATAATTTTCTGTATTTTTTTGATTTCGATATAACAATAATTTTGATTAGTGCTAAACTTTCGGGAAACTATATTGAGAAATTCGTACTTTGAAAACATGTTAGAAATATATTTCAGAAATATGTATTAAAGCTAGCTTGAATTTAAATTATCTTTCAAACTCAAGTAAGGATTCAGGACTGATCATATTCGAGACCGATCCCAAGACCAACCCCAGCAGCGATCCCATTAAGGACCGATCCCAAGTATAGTCTCAAGCTTGCATATTTTTGAAATCATTGTGTTTCATTCTTGAGCTATTAGATTTCGGAATATGAGCTAGGTGAATTAGAAATTTCATATGTCAAAAAATATTGAACACGTATTTAACTCCAATATATTATTGTTCATTTCTATTCCTTTGATACTCAAGGAAACATCCTATTAATATATGAGATTGAATTTTTTGATACCATTATTGCTATTGATATTAGGTGTGCTTGCCTTTCCTGGAAGATTGCACATAACTAGTTTATTAATTTAGCATAGTATATGAATTTGCAACTAGCTAATATTGGTTGCCATACTAGTAGGATATCTTAAGAATTAATATTGAAAAATGTTATTGATTATATAAATAATATTATTTTTTTATTACAAATAAGTTATACATGTTAATATAATCATATAAAATCAAGAATAAAGCTAAATTCAGAAATGCCATTAATTGAATATTTTTTGATTTTTCGAATTTATTTTTTCTTATTTCCAAACAAGCCTTGTCCATAAAACTATAAATAGTGGAGCTTTGTGTTCTTACAAACTCATCCCGAAACATACCGAGTTTGTGTGGTAGTTAATTTTAACAAAAATTCTAATTCCATTTGTGCAAAAACATGATTAACTAGTTTAAATACTTCTTAAGGATCAAGAAACACTAGTAATACCATTGCATGGAGACTAAATAGTTATTTAGTTATTGTTGTTTCTTACTTGTTGTTGAACTAACACATAGTTATCTTGTATATAGTTCTTGTTTATTTCACGATCCTTCTCTTCTGATATAAAGTCACTCGAGCATTTTGAAGATCATACTATACGGATTTAGTGATTCTGAATCTATTGATAAAACTATTGACTTGTCAACGTTAACAGACTCCGTTTTGTGAGACAAATCTATAGTGGAATCAAGTGCAGGTTGTAACTCTTGAGTATTAAGAAGATTGAAGACTTTGAAGATTTAAAATTATTTTGTTTTTTTTTATCGTGGTGCGATTATCTGTGAGACTTGATTGTCTAGGACGAAAAATTGTTTATTTTGATAAACATAAAACTTGTGAGATCAACAAGTTGTTTAACTTGTGGAATCAAGATTGATTATTTCGGTATTCGTGATCTTTAAGAAGGAGTTTCAGATATGATAATGGTAATACCTAAAAATTGATTCTAGGCAAAACAATGTACTGTAGAAGTACTTTCTTTAGATTCGTAAATCAAAATCGTACAGGGCGAGCCTAAACCACGATAATAGCCGTTCCACCCTGCTTTGTTCACAACGAGAGAAAATGGGTTGATCTTAGGGGAGGGAAGTAAAGAAAGTTGAAGGAATTTGTGTGTTGTATTGTGTGTAAAGATGTTGAACTATTAAGAAAATAATTGAGCTTGAGAGAATGATAAGTGATAGACACATTTTTGTGTCTGATTTGATCTCAATTATATGTATTTTTGATACTCGATTTCGTATTTATTATGGTTTTTATTTCTTTGTAGGTGTTTTTGGAGAAATGTTAAAGGCATCCTCACATTGGATTAAGGCACCCACTTTTTGGATCAGGGCAACCACACCCAAGATTTTGAATGTCAATTTTGGCGGAAAGAAAATTTCTTCTTCACGTAAACAACAAAAAAAAGAAACTTAAGTTGGATTTGGAAACAAGATTTGAGTTTGGAAATTCCTTAACTTAGGAAATCATCTTTTTTGGGAAAGAATTAAAAAGAGAAAGAGATCAATTTCTTCTCTTAATAGGATCAAGAATCAGAGAAAGAATCGAAATCAGGAAAGAAAATTGCTTTTCACGGGAAGCATTTTTCCAAGAATTTAAGGACGTTTTGGACGTAATTTGGGGTTGTTTTGTGGTTGTACTCTATATATAAGAGTCCATAGAGGTCCAGGGGAGAGGGAGAGACGAGAGGGAGAAGCTTAGAGAGAGATCATAGCTCGGGAAGAAGTGTACAGGAAAAGAAAAATTTCTGCTGCTGCTGCCATTGAAGAAGAACACGAAGAACAAACTGCAGACACGAACTGTTGTTGATAGTGTCATAAAAGCCGTTCTTTTTCCAACAACGACAGAAAACCGTACTTCTTTGCCATACTCTTTAATCTCTTCTGTAACGGACAGAACTACTCATTGTAACGCTTATAAGCGTATCAAAATTCCTGTGAGCGTTTATGTTACCATTGTAAGCACTTTTTGAGTAATGAAAGATTATTTTGAGGGTTTTGCCATTGCAATGAGAAGCTAAACTTCATCTCTGAGGCGACGGAGGAAGCTAATTTCAACGATTATGTGGTAATTTATTTTATGCAATTTATTTATGATTAATTTCCTTGGTTAAAAATTGATTTAAAAGATTTTTGGTCAACAATTGTGATTCCTTTAGATGGTACATGCTTTGGCTTAGGTTTTAGATGTTCCATGCTTTTTCTATACAGTTGTTATTTCGAAAATCTATCTTTGCAATGATTTAGAGTCAAATTAAAATGTTAGAATTGCATAATTAGACTTAATCACTTTAAAATTGGAAAATAGTGGAATCCTAGCCTCAGTTTTCTCCCAACTTTATAAAAAAATATTTGAGTTTTCATATTTTAGTTTTAGAAATTAAATTTAAAATCAATCTTCACAAGTCTGAGTAACGAATCTTTATTTACCACTTTAAAATTACATCAAATTTTTGGCGCCGCCGACGCGGACTTGTTTTTAGAATTGTTTTTATATTTTTTTTCTAGGTTAATTAGTTTAGTTAGATTTTTTTTTTATTTTTACTTTGTTCTATTTTACGTTTGTTTGGGTATTTTCTTTATATTACAGGTTTTGGATCAAAAAGAAATTGGAGCTAAAGATTATATTCATTGATTAAAGACTTGGATTCAAAGAAAAAGCGAAAAACACGGAAAAAGAAGACAAGATTTTTTTAGTTAATTTTTTTTAGGGTTTTTTATTTTTCATTTTAGAAAATTGTATTAGGAAATTCTTCTTATTTTTGTAATTATTTTAGGTATTTTTATTATTTTTGGACTTTGGACTTTGGACTTTGAACTTTTGAACTTTATTATTAATTTTTTTAAACCCTACGGAAGGGTATTTAAATATAACTGTAACAGGGAAGGACGACAATTACGATATTGTCTCGGCCCCTCGGGTTCGTACACTGACATAAGAGTCGGTGGCCTGAGTCGACTACAACCGATTCATCCCTGTCTGGTACGGAAGGTAAGACTCTAACCACCCATGAATCCCCTGTCAGTGGGTTTTCTGTATTCCTTCGTAATGCATATATGTTGAGGACTTGAATACGGAATTAATTTTCTAGTAAAGGGCAAGGACTGACCATATTAGATAAGGACTCGGATTTCATCACCGTTTCCTTCTTGCCCGCCTTAGGAACACATTACCTAACGCGAACGTAAGCCTAAAATTTGACTAGAAAGAGACCTATAGGGTAACGAGCTTATTAGAAAATCATTCAAAAGGACTGTATTGATTACTTTATTAGCCTAACTCAAGGTTCAAAAAGATTATTTTAAGTTGATTAGAGCCGCCTTGTAACCCAGGGAAAAGTGCCAAAGAGACAGGGTTATCAAAGTTCCTTAGAGCTTATCCTGTTTCTCTTCGACTTAATCTAATTCAAATCGTTCTAGGAGGTTTGCTAAAACTATAACTAGTTGCCTTTTGGAAGAATAGAAGCTGGTCTAGAAACAATCTAACTGGAGCCAACATGCTTTTTGTTTGCTAGATTCAATAGGTTTGATTTGGTTGAGTCGGCCTTGCTTGTGTATGTTTAGAACCCCTTCCGGTAGGATTTATTTTTAGAGTTTATTTTTGTATATATTAGAAATTTTTTGTTAGAAAATGTCGAACTGGTATTATGAGGACCAATACAATGAATACCCGACTGAATTTCAAAATAGACATTATCCATACTATCAACATGGTGTGGATAGTAGTTGGGACCACCACCAACCTTTTGAAGGTTATTGCTCATACCAAGGTGATCCCAAATACTATTCATATACACATCAGTCATATGAACATGAAAATGAGCAAAGTTCGAGTTCTTTGTCTTTGAAGGATGCCCTCGAGAAGTTGCAAGCTAGTACTATTTCTTTCAAAAATTCCATGAAGCGGATGGGATATACTATTCCTTATAGTGATCCAAATACCTCTCTAGAAGAATCACTCAAGCAGATAACTGAGTCGACGCGTAGGACTAAGATGTTAATGAAAAAAATTCATGAAGAGTCATTAGAACAGAATAAAGAACTTGCAGCTTTAAATAACGCTCTCAGTGAACTTAAGACTCATTTAATTGAAATTGAAGAAGAATAACGGTTAGCTGTTGATATTGCTCAAAATGAACTTAACTGCCAAAATAGTATTTTCAATTTTACCCTTGATAATAATGAGTATTTACCTAATTTAGAGGACGAGGTTAGAATAGAAGACACTACGTATTTAAATAAAGTTCAAACATCTTCATATTATTATGATGATGATTATAGTGTTGATGAAGAAATCCGTAGTTATAATGACGAGGAAATTGTTACACCAATTGAGCATAATGATAATAATGTTGTCTCTAGTTTAAATCCTAATAATATGTATGATTGTTCACCTATTCAAAAGGAAGCGGATTTGACTAGAGATAACATTACTTTGGACGGAGTTATATTTCCTTGTTCTTATGAGTACAATGATGTTTTAGAGGAACGAGTTTATCCTGAGACTAGTGATTTGGAGTCTAACGATTTAAAGATAATAGTCTCTGACGAAGATGATAGACTCATAAAGAATTTTAACGTGATAGAGGATGATTTGATTCAGTTTGATAGAATTGTTTCCCAAGTGGATTTTGATGTCCTAGAAACCCAACCTTTTCAGGTCCCAGAGGCTCAAGTACCAGTGATCTTAGATCATCCCTTTTTAGCTATAAATAATATCGTCATCAATTATGGAAATGGAATAATTAATTTTTCTTTTGGTAAAATGGCTATTGAACTGAATCTTTTTAGTATGAGTAGACAACCTTCTTGTGATATCTATCATTTAGAAGAAGTGAATATAACTAGTACTTCAGTTCAGAAATCTTTACCAAATACTTTGTTAGAAGATCCATTAGAGAAATGCCTAGCCCACTTTGGGTTTGATGTTGACGATGATAGTGTTATTAATGAGGTGAATACTTTGTTAGATTCTGCCCCTTTGATGGACACTTATAATATTTGGAAAGCTAAGTTTGAACCTTTACAAGTTTCTAAGTCTACCTTATTTCCTCCTATAGAAGAAGCTGAGTGTAGTTCTGACCCTAAAAACCTTAGAATCCAACCAATAGTTTTGAGTCCATCTGAGAGTAGTGTCCACACTAAGTTTGGGGGTACCGATGATCCTTGTGATTGTCAAGTATGCCTGCTTAAAGTCCCTCACTTGGGACTTGACATTTGTCCCTCTACCATATTGCGAGATTATCTTCAGACACTTTTTCCTGAGCCTAACTATGTCCAAAAAGAAGTTCAGTTGTTAGAAACCCATCCTCTGGTTGATGTGGTTTACCCAGGCGATGATACCAAGATTGACTTTGTTTTCCCACCAAAGTATTTTCTTCCATATGTGAGAACGTATGAATTTCAAATGTGTCAGTTACTAGAATTTGGAACTAAACCTAATTATTATAGGAAATTAGAACCGACACATTTTTTCAAGAGTAACCACCACTTTCGTGTGTTTAATTTTGGTCAGCTGTTCTGGTCAAATCTGATTGAAGTTAGGGACCCACAACTTTTCAGGTTATTATTATATGGTCCGTAAGTTGTGGCTAATTTTTTTTTAGTCTGGCTGAAGACTTTAAACTTAGCACTTCTTGGGAGGTAACCCATGCTCATGCAACACGGTAATATCTTTCCTTAACTCCTTTTCTTCAAGTGGTAACAGTTTCTCCTTGTTCATGTTTTTAATCATTTATTTTTAGAACATTGAGGACAATGTTATATTTAAGTTTGGGGGTAAGGGAAAAACTTTTTAGTGAAATAATAAAGCTCTAGAATTTAGAAGCTTGTGAGCACTTCAGGGTGACACTAACCATTCTAGGTAGATGAAAACTTAGCTCTTTTTCTATAGGAATTGGTGTACCCAGTGAAATGGTCTATTCATAAAAGGACAGAGTTCAGGAGTTAGAAATAACATGATAGTTTTCACCACATCTCGGAGTCTATCACTTCCATATCACTTTTTGTTTTACTTTTGCAAATTTATGTTTCTCTAAGTGATTTGGTGGGGCCCAGTATCAAATTATTATCGGCGTCAGGATGAAATAGAGTGTTTTGAGATCGAGCCCCATTATTATATTTTAGTTCTATGAAAAAAATTCAAAAAAAAAAAAAAACAAACAATATTGACACTTTGATAGCAATATGTGTGTGTTCTCCCTGTCTCCGTCGCCTAAGCAAGCGTGGAACGCAGGATCCATGAGAACTATCACGTAAGACGCTGATAAGAATCATGCGTTTGGATTCAATTTGATCCAATCATGTTGTCAATATTTTTATCGTTTTATTTTCAATAAATCGATCGCTGGGACCCTTGTATATACCAGTTGAGTCGATATTAGTATTAGGCTTAAGACCATGTATCTCAATCCATTAGGATTCATCCTGGCACTGACCTTCAGACAGATATGGGAAACACCGTTCACCTTAGTCAACATGTGCAACCTTCATATTTTCCATGTTCATCTTCTAAATGTTTTCATGTGATTGAACTGTGATAGATTCTGAGCCCTGTGGTCCAACGATTATCTGAGTAGAGCTCTGTTGTCTTATATATGAATTTTAATATGCTTGAGTAAACACTCGCATACATCAATTGGACTCATATAGGGCAATGATTCCCATAGCGAATAATTGAGTAAACCAACTAAATAGCTTGTTTAATGTCTATCCTTAATCGCTCACGAGTCGCTAAAATTTGGAGCAAAGGTTTTATGGGTATACCTCTTGTAAGCCCTCACGAGACAAAACTCGTCCACTAGGGACACCTAGGGGTTTAACGGCTTATTACATATGCTAAATGTAGTCGCGATTCCTGCGAAAGTGAGTTAGGATTTTATTTTCTAGATTAGATTTGCTCGAGGACTAGCAAATAATAAGTTTGGAGGTATTTGATAGACACATTTTTGTGTCTGATTTGATCTTAATTAATTGTATTGTTGATACTCGATTTCGTATTTATTATGGTTTTTATTTCTTTGTAGGTGTTTTTGGAGAAATGTTAAAGGCACCCTCACATTGGATTAAGGCACCCACTTTTTGGATCAGGGCAACCACACCCAAGATTTTGAATGTCAATTTTGGCGGGAAGAAAATTTCTTCTTCACGTAAACAACGAAAAAAAGAAACTTAAGTTGGATTTGGAAACAAGATTTGAGTTTGGAAATTCCTTAACTTAGGAAATCATCTTGTTTGGGAAAGAATTAAAAAGAGAAAGAGATCAATTTCTTTTCTTAATAGGATCAAGAATCAGAGAAAGAATCGAAATCAGGAAAGAAAATTGCTTTTCACTGGAAGAATTTTCCCAAGAATTTAAGGAAGTTTTGGACGTAATTTGGGGTTGTTTTGTGGTTGTACTCTATATATAAGAGTCCATAGAGGTCCAGGGGAGAGGGAGAGACGAGAGGGAGAAGCTTAGAGAGAGATCATAGCTCGGGAAGAAGTGTACAGGAGAAGAAAAATTTCTGCTGCTGCTGCCATTGAAGAAGAACACGAAGAACAAACTGCAGACACGAACTGTTGTTGATAGTGTCATCAAAGCCGTTCTTTCTCCAACAGCGACAGAAAACCGTACTTCTTTGCCATACTCTTTAATCTCTTCTTTAACTGATAGAACTACTCATTGTAACGCTTATAAGCGTATCAAAATTCCTGTGAGCGTTTATGTTACCATTGTAAGCACTTTTTGAGCAATGAAAGATTATTTTGAGGGTTTTGCCATTGCAATGAGAAGCTAAACTTCATCTCTGAGGCGACGGAGGAAGCTAATTTCCAACGATTATGTGGTAATTTATTTTATGCAATTTATTTATGATTAATTGCCTTGGTTAAAAATTGATTTAAAAGATTTTTGGTCAACAATTGTGATTCCGTTAGATGGTACATGCTTTGGCTTAGGTTTTAGATGTTCCATGCTTTTGCTATACAGTTGTTATTTCGAAAATCTATCTTTGCAATGATTTAGAGTCAAATTAAAATGTTAGAATTGCATAATTAGACTTAATCACTTTAAAATTGGAAAATAGTGGAATCCTAGCCTCAGTTTTCTCTCAACTTTATAAAAAAATATTTGAGTTTTCATACTTTTAGTTTTAGAAATTAAATTTAAAATCAATCTTCACAAGTCTGAGTAACGAATCTTTATTTACCACTTTAAAATTACATCAATAAGCTTGTTTTATTTTCTAAATGAGCTAAGGAGCCTATTTATAATAATTTGGGAACACACGCTTCCTTGTAAAGTAGTGGAACTAGTAAAAAGATGGAGAAGTGGGAGTCGTGGGGGTTAATGGTTTAACCGTCTTGGAATCTTCGGGAAACCATTACTCCATTAATTACCCCATTAACTGCTTCAGCCTTACCAGTACTTTGTAACTTCCTTGTCATGGGGTGTTTCCACGCCCATGTTGCTGTAACCACCAGAGAAAAACCCCATGTTTAATCCCCCCATTATGATTTTATTTTTCGTTGAGTTAGTGGATTCATGGACTCAAAACACGTGAGTTTGTTGTAAGATAGTGATGTTGATGAGTTTGTGTCAACACAATATGATTATGACCAAGTATTGGCGCTAATAGCAAGGGGCAAGGATGACACGAGCATAGGTGCAAGAGTGAAGAGCTAAAAGACTCGCAAAGGGAAAAGAGGGGAAAGGCTAGCATTGGCGCTAGCATTGCGCTGCTAGCAGCGCTAACTAATTAGCACTTGTGCTATCACAGGTCGTTGCGGTACTAGCAGCGCTAACTAGTTAGCCCCATTTCTTCCCCAGTGCTAGTTGTTGGTTGTTTGGCGTGTTGGTCAATTGTTGGTTCTTTCTGGCCATTTTTTAGCCTTTTGGCACATGTGTGTGCTACTTTTTGGTGTTGGGAATGTGTCTAGGGATTCGCCAAGGCTAGCGCTTGCTAGTGCCATGGTTATTGCTTATGCATCACTAGATTTTGGAATTCATTAATGTTGTGGCCATATTTATGGCCCATTTAAAGTTTCTCAGTCGCATGAGATTTTAAGGTTAGCATTCACTAGTACAAATATGGGATTTGATGACAGTTCACAATCCAAAACCATGACAGTTGACTAATGAACTGTCACAAAAGAATAGGTTATGAGATATATGCAACAGTTTTTTACTAAAATTCATACCAATAGCGGAAAAAAATTATGACAGTTTTTCAACTATTACTAAATAATTATACAATGACAGTTTTTATAGAAAAATCCTACCATACATTGATGTATAATAACAGTTATAAATTGTACTATTCTCAGGCTATTGTAATTTTTTTAACTAAAAATTGTTATTTAAGTGTAACCTTATAGGTAACAGTTCTTCAAAATCACCGCCACTTCCATTTCAAGTGACAGTTCTGATTGAAACCTCTACCGTTCATAATAGCCTCTCATTTTAAACTCACGATATTTTGGTCGTGGTCTGTTTTGTTAGTGGGTTGGTTTATAAGTACTTTGGTAAAGATTACGGTATTGAGGAGTAGAAACAACATGGTTTGGATCTCAGAACTCAGGCTTCTTAAGCATCACCTTCACGCTGTGAAATCAAATCCTTCAATTCAATCTTTATCTTCAATCAGGTCACTAATCATAAACCCTTCTACTTCTAAGAACATCATCTTTGTCGTATTCGAAATCTTAACTCAGTGTTTACATCAACTACCACAACAAGAACAAACCCTAGAAAATCAATTTCAATATCAAAATCAAAACCATTACCCCAAACTTCTTTGTGATATAGCAACAAATCATCGTGACTTCACACGTATCGTATTTGACACGGTACGCTCCTTCTATTGTTGAGCATGATGGAAATTTAGTATCTGCTATAATTGAATATGATGAGAATGTCATAATTGAGATTTGTTTTGATTCTTCTGTGTCTGTTAGGTATTGGATTCTTAGGAATGTGTTTAGATTTGGGATTCAAGATGAAATTTTAGTTGGAGTTTTGTTAGGGTTTATTAATGATCCTTATCCTTATGTGAGAAGAATTTCTTTAGATGGTTTAATAAGGTTGAGCAAATTAGTTGTGGAATTTAAGAATGATGGATTGACTGCGGAAGGGTATGATTGGGCGGTTGATTTATTTGTTGATAGAAATGTTTGTGTTAGGGCGGCTGCAATTCGTGTGGTAAGTGGTCAAAGATGATTCTATGTTGCTCTTAATTTGATGTTTTTTATGTGTTGTTGAAATGAATTTGTTTTGAATTTTAGGTCTGTGAATGGGGGAAAATGTTACTGGATTCTAGTATCGAAGCTGGTAAGCAGGATTGGTTTGAAACAGTGTTTGTTCAGGTAATGCTTGAACTAGTCGGTTAATGTGATTGAGGGGAAATGTTGGCAATTTATACTTTGGGATTTAGGGGACTCATGGATTTAGTACAAAATTTATACTGTGGAAGGTGTTGGTTCAATATTGTTGCGAATCAGGTATTTAGGGATCTATAGCGAAACAAAACTCTCTTTAACTTTCTTATGTTTCCTTGCCTTCTTCATTGTTGTACATATCTGAAGACTCTACTATTTTAAGGAGATGAAGTTCTGATTATTACTCTTTAATGTTTGTATAGACTCAGTTGAGTGGTGGAGGATCTTGTTGGAGGTATGGGTGCCCACAAAGAATAGTTCTTTCTCCATTCTTTATGTTGATGTTATATGGTGATGTATTGAGTAGTTCATTTGGTCATTTAATATAGATTTTAATATAGTTCAACACGGGGAGATTATTTGTTTGTTTAGCAGGGTTCAGATGACATGTAGCAGGAGAAGGTGAAGGTTGTGGATTTGTAAAGATCTTTCATGATGATAAGCAGGTGGTGGTTGAAGAATTGAAGCGGATTCAGGTTTTGGGACTGTTTATGGAACTGTGATCTTTTTTATGTTTCTTCTTTAGTGTTATTAATATATGGGATGTAGTCTATGACTCTTATTCTCTGAGGATCTGAATTCCATGAGTTTGTGTGTATGTTAGTTCGCATCCATCTGGAGTTGCTGGATTTATAGAAGGGGAGAGTTCAATGTGGAACGTTCCACCTAAGGAGTCCCCTCTTCTCCTTATGAAGGAAAGGTTTCGTGTGGATACTTTTTATTCTGTATTGTGCATTGTTTTTGTAGTAACTATTTGATTTATGGTTTAAATGCTTCTTTGAAGAAGATCTGAGTAATGTGAAGAACTGAGTTTTATTTTTTCCGATGGGATTATTGTTCTTTGATGTTTGTGTAGACACAATTAAATGCTGAAGGATATTGGTGGACTTCGAGAGCTTCATTTGAAGAATAAGTTCTTACTTCGCTCTATTAAGTTGATGTCATGCTTGTTAAATGTCCAATAAATTTTGTACTTTGTATAGTTGAACAGGGAAATTATTATGAAATTCCCTTGTGTTCTAATTTGTGAAGATGAGATTTCATGGTTTTTTAATGGGAAAGAGCTGCTTTCAATTATGCGTGTAGATAGTTGTCCCTGTTTTGCGTAATCATCGTTTCTTGCTTATGTTGGCATGTATGGATTAATATATTGCAGGAAAGATGCAGATTTCTTAGGTTATCATGTATGGTTCTAAAGGTTATATTGAGTTTTGGTTTATAGTTTTTTAGTTGGTTGTATTTTTGGTCATTTGGTTTATGTCTGCACTTGGATTATTATTTTGCCGAAAAGATGCTGATTTCTTATCTTATTGTGTATGATCTACAGGTTGTATTGAGTTTTGGTTTATATTTCTTTAGTTGGTGGTATATGTTTGGTCATTTGGTCTATGTCTGCGCTTGTTAGTGCAAGTTTGTATATCATTTCCGTCGAGGGTGTTCTCACTTAGTTATCTCAAGGTTTGTGACTATTAATTTTTTTTGTATATTGGGGATTTTTATGATATGTACTCTATGCGCTGAAGACATGTCGAACTAGGTAGCTAGAGATAACAATAGCAACTCGCTATAAATGTAAGATAATAACTAATCCTGTCTTTTTCTTCTTGCATGAAGCCAACATATATGCACCTTTGTGAAACTGCAGATGGTGGAAGTTCGCTTGTAATTTCTGTTTGAGCAGAATTTTCTGTCCGAAATCTCTACTATAGATGTTGATTTTTTTTTCTTTCTCCAAAGGGATCTTCTTCTAGTTTGATTATGTATCTTGGCTCCTCCTCCCTTCTACCCATTGATAGGCATGAGGGACTTGTCGAGTTACAAGTCTTGCACCTCCATGTTGTTTTAACAATATGTTTAAACTTTGTTGGAGTGTTTGTTTCCCTTATCCTGGCATAATTATTAGGATCTAACTGATTTATTTACCAGGTAGATTAGCTATGTTAGAACTTTCTGCATGCCTGACCTGACAGTTGGTGCTACTCTTCCACACTTGGTTTCAATGATTTCTTTTGTTTTATGTTTATTTTCTTTTTAATGTTTCCATTTCATATATATGATGTTTTGTTGTACTTTGGGTTTTAGGGGACTCATGGGTTTCATAGAACATTGGTGGTATTGTTGGTATTCTCGTTTGGTTTTTTGAATAATGTTTCTTGGCCATATGTTTTCTCTGTTCTCCATTATCTTTCGTGTTCAATATCCTATATTATGTTATTAAAAGCGACCTTAAAATTCTTCTATATTTTTTCTTAATTCTTATTATCGTTGGTTTCTTAACGTCTGAGTTTCTATGTAGATATCAGGGGTTAAAACTCCTCCACCTTTCCCGATCAGATTATCCTTGTTTGGATTCTCTACTTCTTTGCTTTGAAGGGAAATTTTGGTTGCAATCTGTCTTTTGGCTTTTCTTTTGTTCCCTATTGTAAAGAAGTGATGCTTTTGTGGTTTATTTGCTGTTAGGATGCTTGCCTTCATCTAGTACGGTGTCTAGTGGTATGGTTTAATGTTAGGGAAATTTAACAAGCTAATCATGAAGCACAAGCTTGCTAGTGTCATGTCCATGTATTTGATTCAAATTCATGTAGTTGTCATGTCTGGTTTACTATTTGTTCTTTTATCTTGTGCTTCTTTTATTTAGGCTTTGTTGACATTCGTAAATTGATCGGGGAATGTCTATTTGAGTGGCCGCGAAGGTTGTTTTAGATGTGACAGATGTTCGATGGGTGGTTTTGTATCTCAATATATAGTTCAATTATTTCCTTTCATAAACAAAGCAGCTCTCTGTTTTTCAATTAATCAAATTTGGATCTTCGTCTGATGTAATACGTAGTGCTTTAAATTTCAGGAGAGCCTCCGGATTTGGAAAGGGAGCTTGGTCTTCGTCATAGTTGGACGGACTGGTTTTCTTACTGGGATGCAAACCAACGACTGTATTTTTAGCTTGTGTGTGAGGGAAAACGATCACTGTATTCAACTGCTGCATTTTTTTTTCTGTGCAGATTTTTATGGATTAGGTTATGCTTTACATTTCAGGAGAGCCTCTGGATTTGGAAAGAGAGATTGGTCTTCGTCATAGTTGGATGGACTGGTTTTCTTGCTGGGATGTGAACCAACGACTGTATTTTTATCTTGGCTATGCTTTTCATTTTCCTTTTTCAGGTTGGGTATATTTGGAATAGCGTATGTTATTTTGATTTAGCCAAGGGGACGGTGGCTTTTTGAGTTTCTTTACGTACACTTTACGATATTTGTGCATTCCGTGTCAACATTCTTCTCTGTCTCAAATTCATTTGTTGATTTGGTTTTCCCCTCACAGGTCCGCTTTTTTTCACCACTTTTTCTGTGGTCTGGGAGTTACACCGTTAAAATCTTTCAGGTTTCCTTGTCTCTTTTTTGTTCTTCTTATGCACAATAATCTATTTTCTATCTTCTCTATTTTATTTGAAGGCATATATGCAGTGTTCTGTATGCTTTGTTTATTATTGATTCAATGAACTGCTCATCAAAAATTGATTTTTTATGTAGACCATGGGTACATATTCTCATCGTTCCCAACTGGACTTTCCCCGATTGATTTCTGTATTCTAGGTTCTGGTTTCTTTGTGTTGGAAGGAATTTTGTTTTCTATTAGTTTCTTTTCATCCTTTTCCCCTTGAGTGATGTTAATACATGAAGGATTGTATTGTTTGTTTGCTCTTAGGGTGTCTGCCTACGTCTCTAGAGGTGTCCAAAGATAGGGTTTAATCTGAAGAAGTTTGGACAAACAAATCATCAAGCATGTGGTATGACAGTCTTCTCTTTATCTCGGCTGTGATATAAGTCATCATTTAATGCCTAATAAAAATATTTAGTGCCCTACATTCTGCCTCTTCTTTGCTGTAATGTTTTTTTCTTTTCTCTTGAGCTTTTTTTTATCAAGGCTTTGTTGGCATTCATTGAATGGTGAGGGATATATCTATATGTCTGGCTTTGGAGATTATCTTAGCTTAGGCAGAAGTTTCTACTTGTAATGATATGGGTGGTTTAGATATTAACTATTCTATTACATTCTTTGCTTTTATGTTCTTAACAGTTGTGGTTTCATAGTTTCACATTTAAATATCTGGTTTGTTAATGGTGACTAATTTTCAAGTTTCTGTAGAATACTTAATTTGACATCATACGCTGTTGAGCTTTTTTATCTTCAACCTTACCAATATTGTTTTCTTTTTCTGCTGTTTAGTTATGGTTTTTGATTTTTTTCCTCACAGGTCTACTTGGTCATTATATCCATTCATTGGGGTATCCAGCAAATTCTTAGTTTATATCTTTCAGGTTTTCTTGGTCCTGCATCTTTTCTGGTTTTATGTTATGTATCATGTTCTATATGTTTCATCTCTTATTGTTTGTAGGTGCGTATATATTTCTCCGCATGTTCCATTGAATTTTTACTGATGGTTTAACCTTGCATCTGAATGAAATTCTATCATAGAATTCATACAGCTAGGCTCATGCTTTAAGCCGGTGAAATAGAGGTTGGTTAATTGATCCTTCTGATGTGCTTATTAGAAAAAAAATATTTTTCTTATACATAATTGATTATTTTTGAATTATTCTCTTAGTAGTGGATCAGTACCTAGCTGAAGTGAATGTTGTCATCTACATCCAGAACATTGTTATACTTGATTCATGTCAAGTTGATGTCCATCGTCTAAGTCTTTGAACTCTTGCCACCCCTAAAACCCCTCAAAAACTACTTTTTGTAGTTATTAACAATTTGTATCAAGGTTTAAACTTGCCTCAGGGTAATCCTAGTCAAACACTTCACCCTTGAATAGTTACTTCCTTACTGTTGTCTCATACTTCTCTCTCTTGTTTCTTGCTCAGAATTAGATATTTGCTTATATGTAATGTTTTTGCAGACATCTAAGTAAGGTGGGTTTAATTTAAACAAGGAGTTATTTTATATTAAAATTTAGCTAGAGTTAATCATTCCAATCTGCATAGGGAAAATGTGTTACTTCGTCTTCCTATTTGTATATAATTATCATAAGTTCAAATTTTTTCTTTGAACAAGAAAGTTTGATGCATAATCTGGGTTGCACTTGTTATATTGTAAATAGACAGAGACTTTATTGTTGTTTATCTGTTCTATGTGATTCAGATGGAGGTGCAACAAAGATGGTTAGGATTTTGCTGGAGAAAAAAATTCAGAATCAGGTAAATTTAAACAAAATGTCATTTTATTGGTATTAAGGTAGTCACTCGCATCCTTTATGTTGTTTTCAGTTATTTTACTCCATGATATTAGAACCGATTAAACAAAGGATGTTTGTTAATATTCGCAGCATAGAGTGCAGTTAAAGGATCTGTTAAAATTCTTAGAGTTATTCGTCCAATAAATAATTAATGGATAGGGAACCTTTCCAGTATTGCATCTTTCATTGTTTTCATGGAGGAAAGCTTAAGTAGTCTTGTAGTTGGACCGCTTTGAGACAGAATTATTAGGAAAAATGATGTTAGCGAGTCGAACATTTCCCAAAGTTCAATGCTCTCAAGCAATCCAAAGCGCTCATGTGAATTAGGATGGACATATAAGTGATAGCGTGTATATGGGTTTGTTTTACTGTTTCGATCTGTTTGCAATATAAGATTGTACTTTCTCATGGCTTTGTTGTTTAGACCGTTTGCAATATGGTACTTATTTTATGAAAATGCAATTTTCATTTTTGGTTAGTTACTTCAAACAATACTTATTTTGTATTCTTTTTGCAGAGGAAGTCTGAGTACAATGAAGGAAAGATCATGGAAGTACGAAGAGAATGGGTAACCACGTGCTGCCGTTATTGGTGACATAAATTGGCAGGAGTAGATTGGGGACATGAATTGGCAGGAGTATATTTCGACCAACACTTCGGAAAATGGATGTGGTTTCCAACTTCACTGTTAATTTCTTTTAGTTAGTACTAAGATTACTTTCATATCAAGTCTTCTGAATTATGTAGTACATTCACTTCTAGTTAACTTATTTTGTTTGAACTTACTAGTTCCGTACTAGCTATCTGTTAAACAGTTTATTGAGTAATCTAATTTTTATTTTAATAAAAGCTAAATTTTCTTTCCATAATATTTCGATATTAACTGAGCATGTCACTGCCAACTGTATTATGAACTAGCTTGCTACAAATTAGCCTTCTACAAAGTTGACTGTTCTATGACAGTTTTATTTAGAAAATTAACTGATATTTGCCAACAATGACAGGCTTATAAAGAAACTGCTACTTTAGTATAAGAAATTGAGTTACTGATGACAGTTTTATGAAGAAACTTTCATCTTAGTCTAAGAAGTTAAGTTTTTAATGACAGTTTTCTTAAAAAAATGTTACAGTAATTTGTCAATAATGAGAGGTTTATGAAGAAACTGTCATCTTAGTCTAAGAAGTTAAGTTTTTAATGAAAGTTTTCTTAAAAAAATGTTACATTAATTTGTCAATAATGAGAGGTTTATGAAGAAACTACCATATTAGTCTAAGAAGTTAAATTTTTAATAACAATTTTTATGGAGAAACTGTCACCTTAGTAAAAGAAATTAAGTTACCAATGACAGTTTTATTTAGAAAATGTTATTGTATGTTGTCAACAACGACAGGTTTATGAAAAAACGGATACTTATAGTCATGATTCCGTAACAATTTTTTATAGACCCTTTCGTAACAAAGGCTTTAATGACAGTGCAATTATTTTTCAAAACTTTCACATAAATGTTTTGGTGGCTGTTTTTAACTGTTGCATAAGCCCAAATTTGTACTAGTGATTATGCTTAACTTTTATGTAATGCATACAGAACATATTCAAGAGATTCAGCCGTGGAAGTTTGCAACTTAAGATTATGTTTGAGGCGACTCTGCAATTAGATGGTATACATCTAAATTAGCGTTTTTATCCAGATATGACATAGCCTTTATTCTGAACATTCGCGATTTTGTGTAATCAGCGTATTCTGATTAGATGCACATGAAATAACAAGGGTTTAGGTAGGTAAAGACCTGGAATTTCGAAAGTGCGTAAATATATAAAGAGCTACAGAGCTAATTTAGCCATGAGCTGAATATGCATTCTCAATTCTCTTGCGGAATGTAAGATAGCAGTATGTATTCATAATTCTGATGTCGGGTCAAGAATTTATACATATTTGTTTCATGCTTCTGCAGCTAGGAGAAAAACAATATTATAATTTTCTCCTTTGTCAAAAATCTACCATCAACAGATATTATCTTAATATCTTGGATTCAAAGAAAAGATCATTCACTCTGAATCTTTTCATTAGTATCTAATTTATGATTTAGTAGTGAGTGGTTATCAAATAGTTTGATTTATTGTTATTTGAAATACGTTCAAAAGTAATTAGGTTATAGACTTCTTCATGACGGATTGTGAAACAATTTCTTGACAGTGGACTATGTTGAGTGATTCACATGCGTTGGCTAGATTGGTTCTAGGAACAGTGATACCGAGGAAACTGAGTAACTAGGTTAGTTTATTCATTCTCAACTACATAAGTTTGCGAGTAGGCGTTTGTATAACGGTTTGATTATGAGAGTATTAAAATTGGACTAGATCCTGGGGTTTTTCTACCAAATAGTTTTCGTTGTTAACAAAATCTTGTGTGTCATTTCATTACTTTACTTTCCACATTATAGTAATTATATATTATTAAAGTAAGTGCACTTCTATGTTAATATATATCTTGGATTGATCCTTTAATTTATTTTTTGGTTGGGATAAATCAAATTCAAGATAATTGTGTCTAGCTAATATTTTATATTAATGAGATCGAAAAGATATACAACGATTGGTTATATAGGTTATACGAAAAATAATTAGCGGTGTACTCAGTACCCTTGTCTTTTTCAGGCTTCTTTCCATCTTGATATACTCTAGATGGTTTGAGGATGTTTATAATGTTAAGTAGGATGAAGTAAATGATTCTTTTTATTATGAGCCAAATCATGACTTGTAGAAGTTGGCATTATCAATGAACTTAGTTCCAAATTCAGGCACCTCCACAAAAAATACCAACATTTTTTTTGCTTCCCCCGAAGGTCTTGTAATTATTTACGCAATTCCTAGTTTAATGGTGCATAAGTTCTTCTCTTATTTCGTAGTTGAACTTCAATTATTCTTCTTAAGTTCCAATTTTCATTTATGAATGAATATTTATTTAGTTTTCAAAGAAGAGTTTTCTGCATAATCTTTCTAGTTAATATGTTATCATATGTGAGAAAAACTTTTGGGTATAGATCTTCAAGCATGTTAAGAGTTGAGTTCATTTGACTAACAAGTTTTTATGTGGTGAGTGTTTCAGTAATTGAGTTAGAGGTGGAGGCCATAAATTCAGAAGTAAGAGAGAAGAATTATGAAATGATGTAGCTCTGGTTATTTGTTCGAGGGTTTTGAGTGCTTACAACATTTTAATTGTAGCTTTTTAATTTAAATTTTCTATTTTTTACAGTTGTTTCGGTGGCTACGCATCACGGGTGATCAGTTTTTTTTTTTTACTCTAAGGTTCAGAGAGGACATAAATTTTGGCTCTAATCCAATTAGAACATGCATGACACCATTTCTTAACGCAACCATCTTAGTACTGCAACTTTGACCATGAGAGTATATATATTTTATTGGGATGGTTGGCTTCATCATTTGGTTGTTAGCTAGCAAATTTTTAAGGTTGACCTGTAAAAAAAAAATCTATCATGCGACAAGTACATAGAAGAAAATATTGTTGTTATAATAGAGCTATTAGTGATTGCTACTGGTTTGCACGTGTGTTAGCTAAAGTATATATTTGGGTTACCCCTTATCTTAGTAGGGTATTTAAATCCCCTCCAAATCACATTCGAATTCTTCCTAAAACTTCTCAATATTTAGAAAAAAGTTATTTTGGCAAACATGCCAAAAGCACGTTAAATCCAAATCAATATATAATCGAAAAATTGTTACCCATTATTATAGCATCAAAATCAACTTTTACCTTCCAATTTTTATTGCCACTTCTCGGCAGGTCCAACATTTGATTATAAGGGGTGTAAAAATTGCTATAGACATGATGATTGGCAATAGTCATCAAGACAAAGGAGACCTGAGTGATGCGTGGCGTTTACACAACAAGTTAATTTACTTATGTTCCACATAATTAACCGGTAATAAGTTCATTCCAACGAAGAGTAATGACTATCTAGTTGTTAAAAGTATCAACCAAAAGATTTTTGGATTATAGAAAAAATAAATAACAAAAGAAAACAAAGATTGATTTAAAATAATAAGAAGAAAGACAATTAAAGAATCGTTCGCCGTCCCGAAAAGAAACTTAATAAAAATACTCGTTTATCTTGTTAGATTTATATTATCATCACTAACCGTACAATAACAATAAGCTCTGCTATCCCTGGAATTCTTGTTGTCACTGGATATGGAAGTGATCGACTACCTGATTCTATCCAACTAACCCACCAAGAATAGGCTCTCTAGGTATAAATTAATCGGACTCTTTACACTTTGTGAATTAGGTTGATCATAGTGTCAGACGTATAGGATCCGTATGCATACTAGTGTCATCTCTATACACAATCACTTAACAGAATCCCTCTGTCAAATTTTGCGATGACTACTTGCGTAAAGAATTGAGTGACAATTACACGTATCACACAACCTAATACTAATAGAAGAATAATTATTAGTTTAATTTAAATGGTCAATTAAATAACCCAATAATAATTCTTAAACACTAAAAATAATAGAGACAATCAACAAGAAAAATGAAACTCAAAATAAACTTACAAAAATAATTAAGATTTCATTATTCATGACTTTTAAATGATCTCTAATCAAAAAGAAGATTAACTACTCATAATACACATAAAAAAAAGAAGAAAAAACGATAAATCACAACGGTTTCCCTTGTAAGGGGAAAATCCTAAGCTTTTGTGCTAGCCTCTCCTCTTGCCTCCTTGTGTTGTAGAGAAAATTATGCATGAAAGTTGTATCTAGGTTCCCCTTTATATAGACTTTTGTAACCTCCTCTTGTTGTCTATCTAACTAGAAAACCTGATAACCATTAAATATTTTCACCTCCTTTTGATCCTTATCCAAGTAGAAAACTTAACCTCCTCAAATACTAACACCTCATTTTAATCCTATCCAATCAGAATACCTAACCTCCTCAAAACCCAACAAAAACTCTTATTTTCACGTCCAAAGCAAGCCCAAACGCATTCATTCTTTCTCTTCTCACACAGTCCCAACAAAAACCAAATCCAAGTTGTTTTGGCCGTTTTGCTCATAACTTCTTCATACGAACTCGAAATTACCTCATTCTTTTTGGGTAATCTTCGTATTTCAATTCTCTACAAGATACTGAGAATAACTCCTGGATTTGCATGTTAAATTATTTACTTGGTAGTCATTCTTATGTTTTTCGACGTTCTTTGCTCCTTTTCGTCGCATTTCTTCCGCTTGTCTTGGTTCTAGACACTTGGATACTTGGAGTACTTCACTTATTAGCGCTTTTGTAAGCATTTTCACTCTTATTAGGATGATTCCTCTAATAGAAATAAATAAACTAAAAAACAAATATAATACAAGATAATATGCAAGAATTATAATAAGTATAAACATGAATTTTATTACTAAAAATACGTAGTTTATATACAGTACACTTATCACCGAACCATATTGTAGGAAGGATCATGAATAAGGTCATGATGGTTTGCAATCGACACCCATCCTGCAAAAGGAGGCAGATTAGACACGACATTAGTACATTCACTAAGGCACGAAATAGCCGTAATTATGACTAAAGTTAAGGGGTATGAAATGGCTAACAATGTGACGTTTCCCAAAGAGGTATAATTGCGGTGGCTGGGAGAAATATTACTGCTAATAAAAACTTAAAATACCATTTTTTTCCTTTTTCTTAAATTTCCATGTTTTCCCCCTTAAGCAAAGGAAATTGTATATGGTTAATCATAGCATTGGTTATGAAGTGCCAGAGATATTGCACGGAGCTGATTTCTTCTTGAGCATGTTCCTGATAATGGTCTCAACATTTCTAAAGTCTCAATCATTGAAGACCTTGTTCCCTCTATTTTTAATGCTTTCATACCCATACTTCCATCATTGACTTGACCAATGACGCAGAGGATAAAACAAACGTAGAACCCTTATCTCCTGATGGTCCACCATGGTTTACACATAAGGCAAAGAAGGGAAAGAGGAAGATGGAAGAACTTGAAGTGAAATAGTGGGGAGGAGGGAAAAAAAGGCTGAAATCCTTTATGCTTATTTTCAGTTTGGTTTTGAGAGACTAGTATGGCCCCTAATAGTGATGGTGGAGGTATCGATCTAGATGAATCGCTTGTTTTTGTAGGTTCTGTTAATGACTGTTTCCAAGTTACATAATTTACTGTTGTGATTGATAAAGGGAATGTAGGTATTAGAAGTCCTTATGTTGTGGGTGATATTGTAAATGGATTCCATCCTTGTACTCGGTATGCGGCTAATGATGTATTTATTTTTGTTATTGCTGCAAATGCCCCTGGATTTTTGTTTCTACTACTACTAATACTGCCTATACTGCTCTTGCTCCTTCTGCCTCTGCTGCTTGTTGCTCAATAGGAGGTAATGTCAATTTCAGCGTTTGTAGTGAAGAGGAACCTCATGTTGTGGCAGAGGAACCTCATGTTGTGGCAGTGAGCAACACCCCCACCCCACCCCACGCACCACCACCATTCAAAAGGCCAATTGAGACTGTTGCTCGAAGAGCTAGAGGTGCTCGTTGGCAGAAATTAATACTGCTCCAGTTTCTAACCAAACTTGGAGCAAAATAAATCAAGATTAGGCACTTCAGCAACTTATCACAAAGGTCACGATCACTTACAATGTGCACTTGCTATAATTTTTCGATTCTTACTTTTTGTACAAATGAAGATATTTTGAAGTTTAGAAATGAATGAAAGAGGTCCCATGGTTTTGGTTTTGGCCAATTCCAATCCGGACCTCTCAGTCCTCTTAGATTTTTGTTGTTGGTGAACATACATTTCGTTTGCTTGGTTATTTCCATAGTTTACATAGAGCGGGAAGTTGAAACATAAACTTTAAACTTTTGAAAATTGCATTAAGATGGGATATGATGATATGACTGTAATTGAAATTTTCAAACTGGTGTTGACAAGTTTTCAGAAGAATTAGATTATAAGAAGGCACTTATGCGAATGTTGCTTTGAATTTTATGGATGGTATGAATATTGTGATTAAGGTGTGATTTTGTTGTATTGACAGAGGTAGACGCCTTAGTGATTTGTTGTTTCAATATCCCTGTAATTTTGTTATTCTCTCGTCTGTGGTCTTGGGTGTGATTGATAGTGAGAGCTTGGTTGTGAAGGTTAGTAATTGCTCTAAAATTGGTGATGAAGAGGTATTTATGTAAAAAGAGATTACAACTAAGCTTAGAAACCTAACTTTAGAGATTCATGAAGAGCTAAAATGTAATTCATTTTTAAGAACGGTGGGATTCCGGCGACTAAAGCCTGAAAAACCGGCAGGATATAGCCATTACCGGCTGTAACAACTAGATTACATGCAAGAAATTAGGTTGGTATCCCTTCACATGAGACCAGAGAAAGAGGTATAGAGGCATAAACATTTGATGGTCTATGTCAAAAAAGATGATAACCTACTCTTATTTTTCTTTAAATAAAAAACCAAAAAAAAAACAAGATTATAACCTACTCTTACTAACCACATACTTTAGGTGCACTAGTACAACTAAAAATATTCCAATCTAAGGATTTTTGCGATCCCAACCCCAACTGTTGAGAAGAATGCTACCTTATCAAAACTTTTCCAATGGTTTCTTTGTAAGAACTATAGTCTTCATAGAGGTTTGCAAATCCGTAGGGTTTACCAATCCAGTGGTAAGGATTGTTTTAAGAGTGGGTTACCAAACAAATGAAATCATGATTGGATCCACCCGATTGTATACGTTGTTTTTAAGAAAATATAAAACAAAATACTGAATCCATTGGATTGCATTCATTATTAAAAAAAAATATCTAACATAGTAGAATGTCGTGTACTAGAGCCATATATAAAACGAGGATATGCTCTTAAACTATTTGTACCGGAACAACTTCAAAGATAAGGACTTGTCAAAAATATCATTTCGTTAAGCCACGTGGATTGGAAAATGGGGTTTTCTACTATAGATAAACCTACAACACATCAGAAAATTAGCTATACGACAGAAACACTGTCGTGCAGCACAGTCTCTGCCGTCAATGACTAACTTTTAAATGGATATATTTCCGACGACTATTTTTAATTTAAACATTATATATACTCTTCATCTTACACCCTCAACTATCTTACACCTCTTTTACACAAATCATTTTTTACAAGTTTCTACTTCTTTCTAAATTAAATTTCTCGATTCTCTCAATTTATATTTCTAATAAATGAATCATAATTTTAATTTTTCCAATAAGGAGATGAGAATGGACATCGCTTGGTATAATCATGATCAACTGAAGTATATTCATATATTACAACATTGGATGATGAGTTAGATGAGGATAGGAGAACTGAGAAACACTATGTTGCAATAACATTTAAGGCAAATACTTCTCCTTTCAAAGACAAGACAAGTATTCACAAGTAGATGGACGTTCCGAGGCCAGGAATTTTACCACCAGGAGTTGATGGGGGATTATCTTAATCCTGGATATGTGAACTCTGATAAAAAATTTCAACGTTGATTTTACAGGCCCTGATATTTGGTTCAAAATGTCGAGATTTTTCAGGTAACCTGAATTTAATATCATTATAATGCATAAAATATTCGAGGGCATAGTCGTGAACAAAAAGTGAATGTAACCCTAAGGGTTATATGTTATGGATGTCCATCCGATGTAACTGATGAGTACATTTATATGAGTTAACAATAACATATGCAAACCTATCAATGTTCTGTGAAACAATAATTAATCATTTTGGTCCAAGGTTTTTATGAAAATATGATAACGAATATGTTAAAAAAATACTAACAGAAAACAACAAAAGGGGCTTTCTAAGAATACTAGGTAGTCTGATTGCATGCATTGGATTTGGCATGGATACCCTATCGCTTGCTCTGGTCAGTATAAGAGTCATTACCTAAAACCTGCAATTATTTTACAAGTTTCTTCTACTTATGATTTTTTGGATATGACATGCATTTTCTGGACTTCCGGGTTCACAAAATGACATAATGTCAAAATCACCTTTATTTGAAGACCTAAAGTTTGGAATTTGATCCTAAGTCTCACAATCAACGGCCACAATTACACACATGGGTATTATTTGGCGGTTGGAATTTATCCATAATGGTCAACCTTAGTTCAAGTGTACAGTCAGACCGACAAAGGTGATGCGTCTTGTGCTTTGAATTATTAACATGTAACAAATGGATTTAAAGAAGGACGTTGAACGAGCATTTAGAATTTTGAAAAGAAATTCGCTAACGTTTGTGGGTTATATCGTTCTTTTGATCATATTGAAATGTATATAGGGTTATGCTCACATGAATAATTTTGTATAACATGGTCATTGAGAATACCCAACATGATTCTTCTTAGTCTAACTATCTGGATGAATATTTGAAGCCTAAGGGTTAACCATTATATGTGGGTACCTACAAGATATTATAGGGTTGCATGTCATCGGATTCAAGACCGAAATATATACATGAGGTTAAGAGTTGATCTGCACGTTTGCGCTGGTTTTGGAGCCAGGGGAGGGAGGGTGTGAAGTTTAGTTTGGTTGTATTTTGTTTTAACATTTTAGCTTATGTAATACTAGAAAAGAGGTACGCATCATTCCGTACCTATAAATATCCAGCATTAGAGTAGTTGAGCAGTAGTAAAGACTCGTTCCGCATTAATACCTATAAATATCCAGCATTAGAGTAGTTGAGCAGTAGTAAAGACTCATGTTAAAGAGTAATATAATTAATATACCTATAACCATAATGAAACCTGTAATACATACTGTATATACCAATTCTTACAATCCTTGGCCAACATTATAGTACTTTTTATGTCTACATCTTCCTCACTCACTCATCCCACGAGTCTGTGCCCATATCTCTTTCACCAATACTTTTCTGTTCTCATGAAAAGTATTCACGCTTACACTTTTCAGTCCCAACTAATTTATTCACCACCATTATATTAACAAATTTTCTCTCCTTCCCTATGCAGTCAATTTCGGCCGAAATGGCCGAAATTTCGGGTTTCGGGGCGAAACCGAAACAATTTGAACTTTATCGGCGAAACGAGATTTAAACGAAAATTTCGCCGAAATTGTGAAAAAACGGAATTTCGGCCGATATTAAAGAAATTGTCCGATATTGCCGAAATGGATTGCTGACCGTTGGATGAGAATTTTGTTTTAATCCAACGTTTTCGATTCGTCTTCAACCTTCCCAAACAATCTGCAGTCTATCTTCGTTTTTCCTCTCCAGTTTCAAGCAGTCGGCAGCTCCAGAAGGAAATCTGTACTTCTGTAGGTATGTTCTTTCTTTTGTTTCTTTTATGTTCTGTTTGATTCGATGAATAAGAAGAAGGTGAGTTACAGAAGGATCTTCTTTTGCTGTTCTGTTCTGTTTGATTCGCTGAACTAATTAATTAAGACGAAATTTTCCATTACTAGGTTTCTCATCAAGAACTAAATTTTCCATTTCTTCTCTAGATGCGTATAACCTGGCTTCTACAAAACCTTGATCCTCTGAACCCATCATTCTCAATACCCCAGAGTCCCAGACCAAAAAATCCTTGATAGTATTGCTAGGGTTTGTTCAATTCAACTTGATATTGTTTTGATTATTACTTTAAAAGCCTAATTATAATGAGTAAGTACGTACTTAATTGTGAAATAGGTCGGCCCTTGTATTAACAGATGGCATTACTATTGAAGGATTTGTTCTAATCTGATAAATCAGACTGTAACTGTCAGTGATGTAAGTAACTAATCTTTTGACTCTTTTTACAAGAACATTAGCAGTTACTAGTCTTATTCGTATTGAAAGCCAAATACAATTAACAAACTTTTGATGGATGTCTTCCTTGGTGGCATTTTGTACATAAAAACTTTTGATGGATGTCTTCTTTTGTTAAAATTATATTGGTGTACAGTATGTTGAGGCATAAGTGTGGAGTCTGTGGACACTGAATTGAGAAACTAGTCATTGTGTTTGTGCGGAAACTGTGGCATTTTTGTTTTTGGTTCGTTTGTTGATTGTTTCTCAGAGTCCAGATAAATAACCTAGCTCTGAAACTGAAACTGTATCTCCAACATTTATTGGAAGCATAGAGCACTTAGTAAGAAAACGTGAGTGTGGATGTTGTCGTCAAGATTAAGAGAGGGTGACAGTTTGCTCGTAGTTCATGTGTGATGCTTGTTTCTGGAGCACATGAGCATGGTCCAGTGTGGAACATGTGAGCATTAGCACTCCAGCACCAGATCACCATCCCTGTAGAGGTAAGGTTTGAAGTCAAAGTAAACTTACAAATGATCGGTCGTGCTTGTGCTGATTCATACTTCAAAATCTCGGAGTAAAATCTTTATCACGCTCAAGCTCGATTAGTTAAGATATTACGAGGATCTAATTCTTAAGAAAGTATAGTTTGCTCTAATGCTATCCAAGGGATTACTTCGGAGTAGAATATTTACCCCAAATCTGCCCTTATTTGGTTCTTTGATTCCCATTTTATACGTCTATTACTGTGGTGTGTATCTAAATAGACAATAAGCTCCATATAATTCTGTAAAATATGACTAGAAACTGCTTTGGTTCTTCTTAGTCATTATTCTGAAGCTTATTCATTAGGTTTCAGATTTCTTACTAATATCTTAACAAGTTTATATTGAAATTTTGGTTTTGCTGTGCAATATGCAGCTATGACTTTGCATAAATAAACTGACCAAATTATCTTTTTTTTTTGTTCATGTGTGTAAACTCCAAAACCTGCACAGAAGATGCCAACAATACAGGTAAGAAATTTCTACTTTTGCTTTGATTCTTTATCAGATCCAAGTTTTCCGGGCAGTATTTTCTAATGAAGTGCTCATGAAGTGTTGTTATGGCAGGTCCAGGGGAGGGGATAGGTGGTAAAGGAGGCTGTTTGTGTGAAGGAGTACCGATTTATTGTCAGTTCAGTAAGTATCTACTGTTGAGGCAAGCAGACTCTTTAATTTAAAAACAGTGTGTTCTTTAATATGTTCTCATTTTTGGTGTTCTTTGCATTTTTTTATTTTATTTTATTTTTTTTGGAGAAGTTTTTTTTATGTTAACTGCTCATTTTTTTGTTTCTTTGTGCGACAGCTGATGTGAGAATATATTTTATAGTATTGTACAATTGTAGAAATGTTTTAACTTGTTTGCTCCATCTCATGTTTATCATCTTGTTTTCTCATTCATTTTTCAGGTTCAGGACACTTGTGATTATGGATTCTTCTAATGCATCAAATTCATGCACTACACCCTCTACATGTGGCTCACTGTTGCCTTCATCGTCTACACAAACCAAAGATACACCAACTAAAGACAATCCATCGAAAGATATAGCATGGCAATGGGGTGAAAAGAGAGATCCAAATCATCCAACCTGGGTTACTTGTTTGTTATGTTTGAAAGAAATCCGTGGTGGTGGAATCACTAGGCTTAAGGATCATATCTTACAGAAGTCAGGGAATGTTAAACCATGTGGTAGTGCAACACCTGATATTATCAACAAACTTAATTAGGAGAATTCTGTAAAGAGAACCAAAAAAGAAATCCGGGTTACTGTTGATTTATTGTATGAGCATACAAACTCAGGTGAAGGATCTGATGCTTCAACTGATGTTGAGGTGCAAGAAAAAGAGGCCAGTGGTAGTCGACTAGTTGTACAAACTAAGAAGAAACAACGAATAGGCCAAAGTAATAGTAGAGGTCAAATGGATTCATTCATGAAGACAGATCACGCGAGAACTCAGCAGGCCACTCTTGAAAGGAACAATGTAGCGAAAGAGAAGTTACTAAAAGCTGCATGGAAAAACATTTCATCTTGGATGACTGAGAATTCAATTTCTTTTAATACCGTTCGAAGCCCAACTTTCCAAGAAATGATCTATGCAATTGGTGAATACGGGAAAGGTATGCATTTGGCTTAACTTAACTTGTGTATAACTTAACTTGCTCTGTATTAGTTATTAACTGGATCTGTTTTTGTATGTTTTTCTTTTGATGTTAGCTATGCCTTCACCATCTTACCATCAGATTCGTACAAATCTTTTCAAGGAACAATTAGATGATATGAAGAAGTTTGTTGATACATTTAGGGTACATTGGAAGAGGTTTGGATGTTCTATTATGTCCGATGGTTGGACGGATGGGAAAAAGCGACATCTTATTAAATCTTTGGTGAATTGTCCGAAAGGCTCAGTTTTCTTGAAGTCTGTAGATGCGTCAAACAGAACCAATGATGCTGATTACATACGTGGGCTTATAACAGAGGTAATTAATGATGTTGGGAAAGATAATGTTGTTCATTTCATTACAGATAATGGTTCCAACTTTAAGAAGGCAGGAAAAGACTTAATGATTGATTACCCAAATATGTATTGGACTCCTTGTGCTGCTCATTGCGTTCAGTTGATGCTAGAAGATCTTGGTTCCAAGCTTCCTAGAATCAAGAAAGCCATGGTATTAGGTAAGAGACTTGTTACCTATATTTATTCTCACTTTCAAGTATTGGCTCATATGAGGGAGATGACAAAGGGAGACTTACATAGGTCCACAAAAACTAGATTTGCAACTCAGTACTACACACTAGAAAGTCTCGATAAGTATAAAACCCCTTTGCAGATGCTGTTTGTGGCTGATAGGTGGGCAAAAAGTAGGGCTGCAAAAGAAAGTGTAGGAATTAATGCACTTAAAATTGTTACAAGTGGTACATTTTGGGCAGATGTTGAGTATTCTTGTACTGTGCTAAAGCCTTTAGTTAAGGTTGTAAGGTTAGTGGATATTGAGATCAAACCTACAATGCCTTATTTGATTGATGCAATGAGAATAGCATGGGATCAAATGGAGAAGAATTTCAGTAAAGATACAGATACTTGGGCTATAATTCAGGATGTCTTTGATAATCGATTGAAGAAAAACTTTAATCATGATCTACATTGTGCGGCTTATTATTTGAATCCTTCAATATTCTACAAGATCGATGCTCGTGAGATGGATAATGATTCAAAGTATAAAGAAATCAAAAGGGGTCTTCATAAAGCAATGGAAAGGCTAATAACCGATAAAGATGAACTAGATAAAGCTATGTGTGAATTGAGACTATACAGTGATGTTGTTGGGATCTTGGGAAGTCATTCTTGCATAAGAAGAAGAGATAAAGATCAACCTCGTAAGTTTTTTATATTCTGTTATTTTAAAATATGATTATGTTTGTGTTATATAACTTTGTGTATGTATTTATGAAGATGATTGGTGGATTACATATGGAGGAATGGATGTCCCATGTCTACAAAAATTTACAATCAAGGTATTGAGTCTGGCTTGTTCTTCTTCCCCATGTGAGCGAAACTGGAGCACATTTCAGAATGTAAGTATTCTTATCTTTGATTTCATCTGTTTTAGTCCCCTTTGCCTGTAATACTGAAATGCACATATTTATTCTATCATTTGCTTACTATCTATTCTGTCATATGTTTCGTATTTCAGTTGCACTCAAAGAAACGAAATTGTTTAACACAACATAAATTGAATGATAGTGTCTTTATCCGATATACCAAGAAATTTCAGCGTCGATACAAAGAAATCCAACAATATAACGATGATGGGAAAACTCGTGATCCTATTTTTCTGGATGAATAGGATGAAAATGATGAATGGTTGGATCCACAAAATTTGGATGACTTGAATGTGGAAGGTGATAATGTAATTTTGGATGATTTGTAGGAGAATATTGGTGAAGCAAGTGGGTCAGTTCGTAGCTCTCGAAGTAAGTCTATTTATCCAACTAACACTGACATTGATGCATATGATACTGATCAATTGATGTTGGACACGGATAGAGGACTACTTGGTGATGATTGTGATGATATCTATAATGATCTAATGAGTTTGATTAAAATTGTAATATGGTTGTTTAATTAGTACTTTAAACAGTAAACTTTGAAGTTGTTGTTTATCTTTGTTTCATGTTTGAACTTTGAACTATATATGAAATCTATTGATTTATATATTTCGGATGAAAAAACATTTGTTATAACATTTTGAAATAAATTTATACTTATAAAATGTGAATTAGTATTTTTTTTATAAAATTATAGGTACAAAATAAATGGACCGATATTTCGCCGAAATTTCAACCGAAATTTCCCCGATATACCGGCGTACCAGTGTATCGCTCTCGACCAATATAGACCGAAATCCGATATGTAACAACCTTGCTCCTTCCACAATATTACCTTGGTTCTGAGTTATGTAGAAAATGTTATGCAATAGAAAGATGTTTAATTTTTTAGTAACACTTTTCACTCAAAGTATTTACTTAAACTTAACAGTGGTATTCCTTTTAGGCATTTACACAAGCAGGTAATGTTCACAAAACTAATCTCTTAACACTATTACTAATATTAAACTTGATTAAATTATTTAATCAAATATATTCCTACTACAATAATATTTAAAATCAAATTTAGCGTATTACAATTTACACTTTGGAAAAACAAAGAAAAGAACTTGGACGACCATTCGTTTTAGAAACCTCTGCAAGTCCAATTTTAGTTCCAGAATAAACGTATCCAAATGAAGGTAATTTTGGTACTCTGTATACTTTATGCGCAAATACTATTCCAATAAGTCAGATTTTGGCACCAAAATTACTTTCCCCACTACTGTCACAGATTCAACATGCCTATGTTAGAAAAGTACACAACTGTTAAAGTAATAGAGAGTGGAAATGTGGAAATAATTCTTATCCAACCGTGAACCAATCTGAAACGGAAGTTTGTTTGATCAGAGAAATATTTAGAGTTAAAATTTGATTTAGGTAACATGGCAGAGTTATGGGATGGCAAAGATTCTTTTTTTAAGAATTCTATTTTACCAGTATGTAGTCTTAGATTTACCATACTCGCAATGATGGGCTTGATTTAATCGAAAGGTAAGAATACCTTTTCAAGGTCCATGTAATAAAAGCGCTCTGGTCGAAATTTGACCTTCACGCTATTAATGTTAAACTGAGATTCATCTATGAATAAACTACGGTTTACAATAACTACTAAATCTAATTTCAATTTAAAACTAGTGCATTTAAGTTAACTTTAAGCAAACGATTACAGTTAAAGTAAAACTAATACATTTAATTTGAGTTTACTACAAATCTAAATTCAAAATAACTAATACATTTAATTTAAACTACAAACTAAAAATTGTTGAAACTAAACTGTTACACTTAGTCATTATCTAGACCTTGAACTTCATCATCTTCATCAGAGCCGGACATGTTAATAAATTGTTGGTTTTGTTCTTTTGTCATGGCTTTTTGTAACTTGTTCAAATCCATTTGTCATAGAGTTTTTTTGTTGTCCATTCATTTTTGTGGTGTCCGCTGAAAAAATCCTTAGCTTGTCCCAATTAAAACAATGAATCTCTTATAAAAGACGACTTTCTCAAAGCTGTTTTCCAAGACATTTATGATGAACTGATCTTTGTTTTTCATTTGCAAGTTGGTTTGACGTGAACTTGGCCGTGTTAAAAATTACTTAAACATCCATCTTGGGCTTCTTTTCTCAATCTTTTCGTGTTTTTGACCTAAACCTTTGAATTTTTTGGTTTTAGCAGCATCGAGATTTGAGTTCGGATATGGAGAGGGATTACCGATAGGTATGTCAGTATTCACTTGGGGAGTTGAGTCCGGTGAAGAATATGGTGAACCGGGTTGAGATCCTCAAGAATATGATGTACCCGAAGAGTATGGGGATCTAGCTGGCACTTGTTGAAGTTGGTCTAATGGGGATGGATTATACTTGTTTAGCACATTAAGGATGTTGGAACAACTTTCATACGTAAATTATTTGTCGTGTTTTTCGTGTCAATCCACTTTAGGATTTTTTTCCTGCCATTTACAAAAACAATCTTTATCAAAGCTAATGTCAAATTTAAAAACATGAAAAAACTTGTAATTGTTTTTACTACATCAAATTCATTTTCACTGCTCACATTGGCTTAATTGACTTGCATGATCGCAACAATATATAAGGCCACTTCTTTGTTGATCGTATGGAAACGACCTGACAACCTGTAGGATAATTACTTCTAAGTTTTAGTGTTTCTTTGCTGAATTTCTAAAAAAAAAAATCTCCCAAAAGCCAAGTCCTTGTTATTGTGCACAGTTGATAGAATCTTATGTAAAATATATGTAATTTCTGCAAATTTGTTCATCTTCTTCTATTTAAAACTTTAAACCACAAACTTTAGTGTTACTTTGAGAAGGTTAGAGGGAGAAGCTATATTACAAGAAATAAGTGTGAAATTAGTAAAATTAGAAGAAATTTGCATGATAATCAAGGGGTACAGAGGTGTGATTTGAAATGAGTTTTAATAGTTCATATACAATTTTCTAAGTTAGGAACTGATTTTAAGGTAGGGACAAGGAAGAAAAATTTGCGGTAAAATATTTATATTTTTTTAAGTATGAAGAGACTAGACAAAAGCCATATTTTATCAAGCAAACTAGGACGGAGGGATTATATAGGAGTTTGAATTAGATTCGTTGGATCAACTAGCCATTAGCGGTTGTTTGTACCTAAAAATTTGGTTCTATGGTAAACAATGTATCATAGAAGTACTTTATTTATATTCGAGGATCAAAATCATACAAAACGAGCCTAAACCAAGAGAACGGCCATTCATGTTTTGCATAGTTCACAAGGAGAAAAAATGGGTTGATCATAGGGGAGGGAAGCAGAGAAAGTTGAAGAAATTACAGTAGTATTGGATTGTGTGTAAAGGTGTTGGAGAATAACATAACTTGTGAGAATGATTAGCTTGTTATGTCTTTCTGAATACGCTAAGTAGCCTATTTATAGTAGTTAGAGATACACACTGCTTCCTTCATAAGTAGTGGAGGTTGTGAAAGAATAGAGAGATGAAGATTGTGGAGATAATGGTATAACAACCCCCACTATGCTTGGGAAGTTTCTGAAAAACTCTAAGCCACTGCTCCATCATCTCTTTTAATTTCTATAACCGTCACCACTACTCATAACTTTCTATCATGGGTTGTTACCACACCGCATGTTGTTATAAACCAAAACCCCATGAAGAATCCCCCTATATAATATGTTTTGATTTCTCTTAGGAGCTAGTAGAGTCATGGACTCAAAGCATGTGAGTAATTTGGGAGTTTATCGTAAGATAGTACTACTGATAAGTTTATGCCAACACAGCATGGTCGTGACATATTTGTGGTATGTTTGCAACATGCAAGTTGTGCTAGTAACGCACATAGGTGCCATTAACATGGCCGAAGAGTTGCTATTATATTCGGTAGAAGCACTGACATGTGATGGCGTTGGCACGAACAAGCAAAGGATGGCGTTAAGGGATGGCCTTGTCAGCGTTGGCGTTGGTGCTATTGCTGGCAACATTGGCACTGGCGGTAGCAGCGCTGGCGTTGGTGATGTTGCTAGCAGCATTGATGCTGATGTTGGCAGCATGGTTATGGTCTTTGTTTTGTATAGTGCGTACAAAATATATTCAAGGAATTAGCCGTAGAAGTTTGTGATAAGTGCATAATTTATATATTTTAAGTATCATTTCCTTATACTTATTTGCTATATTTTATGTCAATTACTGTGTATTATTATTACTTTTGTAATTTATGTGTTTTATTAGGTTACATCTCTGAAAAAAGTGAAATTGAGCTCTACAAGGAAGAATTGCTAAAGACCCAGTGGAACTCCGTCTATTCCAGGATTTCTACCCACCATTTTGTAGTGAATTGAAAGGCAAAGCCAACGCCAAAAGAATGAGGTCATTCCGAGTTCGTATGAAGAAGTTATGAGCAAAACCGTGAAACCAACTTGATTTGGAATCTGTTGGGCCTGCGCGGGAAGAGAAATAAGGGAAGCATTTTGGGCTCGCCTTTGACGTGAAAATTGGGGTTTTGTTGGTTTTTGAGGAGGTTAAGTCTCCTAATTGTATAAGGAATCAAAAGGAAGTGGAAAAGTTTAATGAGACTAGGTTTCCTAGTTGGATAAGGATCAAGAGGAGGTTACCAAAGCCTATATAAAGGGGAGCCTAGATACAATTTTGAGGACAACTTCTCACAGATAGAAATTATTATTTTTTTAATCAATTTGTAATGGCTTTTAAAAAAGTCAAGTCTAGCTAAACTCCACCACTGGGACAATGGAGGAAGCCATATTTCATGAATGAATGATAACTATTTTTGATTCTTAATGACTTTTGCATTGATTTTAGTTGATTTATGATTTTTCTTAATTAGTTGTGATTTTGTTTGATGGTGTATGCTGGGACTTAAGAGCTTTTGATGCGCCATGCTTGTGATTTACAATTAATGTTTTAGAAATCTACTTTTGGCAAAGAAACAGAGTCAATAAAAGAGTTATAATTGTTAAAGAATCATTGTGGAAATCATTCGGAAGTGATTTTGGTGGAATCCTGAGTTCCATTTTCTCCAAATATTATTAAAATCTTTTACTTATTTTCTAGTTTAAATCAAAATTAGGTCTAAAACGAATCTTCACAAGTCTTAGCGAACGAACTATTTTTACCACTTTTCTAAAACGATCAGTTTGCAACTTGAGATAATGTTCGACACGACTATGTATTTAGATGGTATGCATCTAATTAGTGTCTTCATTCAGAGGTGGCATAGAAGCTCACTCCGAATGTTTATAATTCTACATAATCAGCGTGTTATGATTAATGCAGATGGTTTGTACGGACACACATGAAATAACGAGGGTTTAGCCGAGTAAAGCCCTGAAATTTTACGAGCGCATACATATATAAAAGAGCTAACTGGATCAATATAGTCATGAGCTGAATACGCATTTTCAATTCTCTTATGGAATATAAGATAGAAGTACGTATTCATAATTCTGATTCCGAGTCAGAACGTTTATACATATATATTTATTTTATATCTCTGCAGCTGAGAAAAAATAATATTATAATTTTCGTCTTTGTCAAAAACTTACCATCTACAGCGGTGAAGTTTTTGCATACCGACATAGTCTCTGTCGTGTGGTATACTCTTTGTCATAATTCGTAAATTAACAAATTTACTAGTTTATCCAAGTAATTTTGCTTGTTTGTAAAGTCCACAGTGGAGTAAAATTGGTAAATTTGTTGATTTACCAACTCTATAGGACTTGCTGTAAAAGTCTGGTATTTGATATATCTTTTTAAACTCTCAATCTTTAAGGCTAAGGGGTCTTACCTCAAAAGATTTTCAAACCTACTCCAAGACTCACACGGAGAGATCCACTTTCTCTAGAGTTATTCCCAGTGGTAAGGTACTCTCAACTTATTAATCAAATTAAGGCGTTAGGTGTGCTCCATTTATATGGCATATTTTTATTAGGAATGAGCATTTGGGATCCAATCTACGGATCTTCGGCCTACCCATTTTTTTACGGGTAGGTGCTGGCTTTTACATTGATAGAATGAACGCTGCTGTAATTTGGGGGATCCAACGGATTTAGATTGGGTATGAATGTTATTTTTAAAATCCACCCTTCTAAGTTTAAGAGTATTTATTGAATTTTTGTAAAATATGGGGTTAATTCGTTTAATACACAAAAATTTGGTCAAATTAATAACCTTAGGACCATTTTTTTTTTTTAACGAAGTTATTGACTTATCGAGTTAAAGTCTAGCTTATACAATAAAACTTTAATAAACTAATAATATTAGGATTACTAAATTCTAACATTTTAACGAAATATTAATTTATTGATAAATTAACACGTTATTAATTTATTAAAATATACTAAATCTAAATTAAAAATATTTCGTTAATATTTCGAGATTTTATTTTTAGTCCAAGTTATATTCTAATCATTTTTCTATAATAAAAAATATCTCGAGATTTTTTTTTTAGTCCATGTTATATTCTAATTATTTTATGGCATGCTGTAAAATAATATATCGCATATTATGTGTGTAAATGTATATACTTTGATGTTAAACTTAAAAGAATAAGAACTAACAAAATCACTCCGGAACTTCTCAAAGGACTACAAAAAATTAGAGATGAAATCTAATATTTATAAATGTGAACAAAAAAAAAAACATCTTATGATCCTATTTTAGTAAGCCACCTAAATAAAGTGCTATTACACTGATTATTAATTTATATACTAGTAAGACCATGTCAAGAACTTAAGTTTTTTTATTATCTTATAAATTAGCGGGGTTATTGATTTAACACACTGGTCCAAATCGGGACTGATAAAAAATATTAGGTTAGTGAAGTTATTAATTTATCGCAGATTAATTTAACAAAGTTCCAATGTACAAGCTTAGATGGAACCAGAGAATTTTATCATTTTAGACATATGATGTCGTTTTGTACGTTTACAATCTTCCTGCACATTGGAACTTTACGTAGGGTAAAGCGGGTGTTTGTTATAAGGACTTATTTTTTGGAGGTGTTGTCCGTGACACTTGTTATTAGGGTTGTACATGGCACGATTCGGTCTGGATTTTTTTTCGAACCAAAATCGAAACATGGTAGTCGATTTTTGGTTTCTAGAACCAAAACCAAAACGATTCGGTTTCGGTTTTATCCAGTCGGCTCTAGATAACAAGTTACTCCTGACAGTTCAATGTTTGTAAATTTTTTTATGCATACCAACAGTTTATAAACATACCAACAGACCAACGGTTTATAAATATATATAAAAAGTTCATGCACATATATTAACATTGAAAGTTGAATTTGATATACTCCAAGTTCATAAACATTCCAAATCTGAAAGGATAAAGACATAAACATTCCAAACTCAAAAAACAAGAACTAGTCTGTGTAGAGTAGTCGTGTCGAAGGGAAGAAGAAGAAATGAGGATGAATTAAGTTTAGGTGTGATGTTTATATGTGGATGACGGATGGTTTAGATTAAATCTATCTAGCTAAATATAATCGGTTTTACCATTATTATTTCAGTTCGGTTTTAGGTCAAACCAAAACTGAAACCCTTAACCTCGGCTTTTAACAATTTAAACCAAAACCAAACCATTAATAAATAACTCAATTCAGTCCTTTCCTAATCGATTTGGTTTAATTCAGTTTCATCGGTTTTTTATTACTATGTACAACCCTACATGTTACATATACGGGAAAAAAATTCACACTCGCAGTGCTAGAGCTTTTTTGATGTCATCGGATTTAATAAGATGTGATGTCATCTAACTCCGATGTGATGACATGTTCATGGCATGTTCATAAAAAATTCACACTAGCATATTCATGGCCATCGGATTTAATAAGATGTGATGTCATTTAACTCCGAGTTAATCTCAGTCAACCCCAGTTATCCACCGAATGTTTGACTTATCCGTGTGTTTTAAACGGATATTTGGTTTGCTAAATACGTGATAGTTTCCAGCTTTATTTGTTGTCGCCATGACTCATCATGGGATGAATCTCGACATTTTGGGAACTTAGAAATTTACTCTATCAAATAAAAAAAAATCTCCAACGGAAATGGAAACGAAAAGCTGGATGTTTTTGTTATTAATGGAGACGATGGTTTCTGCTAATGGGTAGTATTCATGGAGACGATGGTTGCTCCTAATGGGTAGTATTCATGGAGATGATGGTTGCTGCTAATGAGTAGTATTCATGGAGATGATGGTAATAACTTTGATTTGATTCCAAGAGAATAATTGAATACAATACAAATGAGTTGTTTAAATACACAAAAGAAGATAAACAAATCTAGTTAAGTTCCTAGAATACTGTAAGTAGTTGAAACAAGAAATGGCTTCAGTTGCTTGCAGCTGGCTTGGTCATACGCAAGACCTGGGCTCAAGGAAGACCTTCTGACATGCCCCCTCAAGATGGACGGCTTACTAGTCCAATCTTGTGCTTGTTTTCTTGAAATCTTGCGCGTGAGAGGGGCTTGGTGAGAGCATCGGCCAATTGGTCAGCAGAAGAGACATGAGCGACACGCAAGGTTCCATTTTGGACTTGATCTCTGATGAAGTGAAAGTCGATCGCAACATGCTTCATGCGTGAGTGGAATACTGGATTGGAGCATAGCTGCGTCGTGCCCACATTATCACAATATATTACTGGACAAGATGATAGGGTCACTCCCAGATCACTGAGAAAATAAGTGAGCCAATTGAGCTCAGAAGCAGTATTTGCCACAACTCGATATTCTGCTTCTGTGGACGATCGGGCTATAGATTTTTGTTTGCGCGAGCTCCATGAAATGGGAGTGCGTCCAAGATAAACCAAGTACGCACTTGTGGATGAGAAATCATCCTTGTTACCACCCCAGTCCGCATCAGAAAAAGCATGCATTGTGGAAGGGACATTACAATGCATATGATCGGAGAAAGCATGTAAATGAAGAGGAGATCTTTTATAGATTTGAAGACCATCATTGATAGAACTAGAGAGATACCTTAATAGCCTTTTTACAAACTGCCAGTGAATTGAAGTGGGAGCATGCATATATTGGGATAGCTTGTTTACAGCATATCCAATGTCTGGTCGAGTCAGAAGGAGATATTGAAGGCTACCGACCACATGACGATACTCAGATGCATCTGCTAGAGGATCTCCGTTGTGCAAACTCAAAGAAGGAGTAACTGGGATGGGAGTTTGCACAGATTTAGCATTGAGCATATTGGTTTTTGTAAGAAGATCAACAATGTACCTCTTTTGTGATAGAAGTATGCCTTCGTTATTGTAGAGCACTTCTATACCCAGAAAGTAAGATAGAGACCCCAAGTCTTTGATGGAGAAACGACTAGCCAGTGTGTCAATGAAATTTGAGACACATGACTCATGATTCCCTGCGATGATTATATCATCTACATAAACAAGTAGATAAATCAGCCGATCATTATGGTTGTAAACAAATAAGGAGGTATCTGCATAAGAGTTGAAGAAGCCATTTTTGAGGAGGAAGCCTTTTAACTCATTGTACCAAGCCCTAGGTGCTTGTTTGAGACCATAGATTGCTTTTCTGAGCTTACAAACATGGTTTGGGTGATCCTTGTCAATGAACCCTGGAGGTTGTTGCATAAATACCTCTTCTGTGAGATGGCCTTGAAGGAAGGCATTGTTTACATCAAGTTGCCTGAGAGTCCAACCTTTGGAGATAGCAAGGCTGAGCACCACACGAATGGTGGTTGGTTTCACCACTGGACTGAATGTGTCCATAAAATCTACACCTGGCCTTTGGTGGAACCCTTTGGCAACCAAACGAGCTTTGTAACGTTCGATGGAGCTATCTGATTTCCTTTTAGTACGGAACACCCACTTGAAGCCGACCACATTCTGGCTGGAGTTGGCTGGCACCA
This sequence comes from Papaver californicum, assembly GCA_023531435.1. NCBI lineage: Eukaryota > Viridiplantae > Streptophyta > Magnoliopsida > Ranunculales > Papaveraceae > Papaver > Papaver californicum. The sequence continues at coordinate 1,212,433 of JAJJMC010017017.1, forward strand.
AATGCCATGTGCCATTACGAACCAAGGCACTGAATTCGTCACACATTGAAGCGCGCCAGTGTGGTAAAGAGAGTGCTTGAGATATTATGCTTGGTTCATTGGAATGAAGTTGTGTGACCAAGTTCATTCGTTGCACAGGTTTATGAATATTGTTACGAGCACGTGTGGTCATGGAATGCGTCGTAGTTACCCGAGGTGGAGTTGGCTCAGGTGAGTTGCTTGCAGCATTAGCTGAAGAAGAGGGGACATTAGATGCTTGAGATGGTGATGGAGCTTCACATGAGCCACCTTGTGGAGGGATTAAGTCAGAGGGCACAATGAGGTGCTGATGAGCATGTCCAACAGGAATTGGAGGAGGGATCCATGTATCAAGCTGAGGAGTTGATTCGACATTGATGGCACTGGAAAGAGTCACATATGGAAATACATGTTCAACAAACTTGACATGTCTTGAAACAAAAATTCTGTTGGTGGGTGGATAAAGACAATAATAGGCACTTTGAGTAAGTGAATATCCAAGGAAGATGCAGGGTGATGATCTTGCTTCAAGTTTGTGAGAGTTGTATGGCTTAAGGCAAGGATAACACAGGCATCCAAAACATTTGAGCTTGGAGTAGTTTGGCAAAGAGTTGAATAATTTCTGGTAAGGAGATTGAAGCTGTAGAGTAGATGTTGGCATTCGATTGATGAGGTATACTGCTGAAGCCAGGGCATATGGCCAAAAGGACAATGGAATAGAGGCATGGGACAGGAGAGCAAGTCCAGTTTCCACTATATGGAGGTGACGACGCTCAGAAAACCCATTATGCTCAGGGGTATGAGGTGGTGTGGTTAAGTGGGATATGCCTGAGCTGGAGAGAAAATCTCTGAGTACAATATATTCACCTCCATTATCTGAATACAGTGTTTTGATAGGTAAATTGAAGTATTTTTCAACCAGGGTTTTGAATTTAACAAAAGTTGAGTGTACATCTGATTTTCTAAGAAGTGGATAAAACCAGATGTACCTTGTGTAGTGATCTACAAAAATTACATAGTACTTGAGATTAGTGGTTGAGTACACTGGAGAAGTCCAAACATCAGAATAGATGATTTCAAGAGGTTGATGAGACACAATAGAAGACGTGGAGAATGGAAGTTTGTGACTTTTATTAGATAAGCAAGAGTTACAAGACAATGGAGTAGATAATTTTGGAAGAGTGCCTAATTTATTTGTGGTAACAACATGCTTTAAGATTGGAAGAGCAGGATGGCCTAGCCTATGATGCCAGCAATCTACATTTAGAGTGGTGCTGTGGAAGGCAACTTTAGGGGAAGAAGAGGTTGGCCACTCATATACGCCCTCTCTACTTGGTCCTTTCATCAAGGTTGCTCCTGTTTGAAGATCCTTCACAAGAAAAGAAGTGGGTAAGAACTCAATTGCAGCATTATTTGTCTTGCAAAATTGAGAAATAGAAATCAGATTCTTGCGCATTGAAGGAACACACATAACATTTTCTAAAACAAAAGATTTTGAGGATGTGAGTAAAGAGGTGGAACCAGTATGAGAGATTGGAAAGGTGGTGCCATCTCCTATCATTACATCATCTTGACCCATGTATGAAGAGTGCAAGGAGAGATTCTCCAAGTCTGAGGTAACATGGTGGGATGCACCATTGTCCATTAGCCAGGAAGTGTTGTTGGTGCGATGCGTGGCTACATTGGCTTGAGGGTTCCATTGTTGAGTGCCAGTGGTGGTGGTTGAGTCAGCTAGAGGAACAATGCGATAGGTAGGACATTGTGTAGCAGAGTGGCCCTGCACTCTATAGATTTGACAGAGACCAAGGTAGCCTCTTGCTGGTTTGCTGTGCTCGTTCGTGGAGGCACTATAGCTTTGTTGAGATGGTCGTGGATTGCGAAATCCTTGCTGAAAAGGATTTCTTGCTGAGAATGAATGACGCCAGTTTGGAGCTGAAGATGAAGGATGCCATTGTTTGTTATTGTTACGCATGGTGACATGTGCAGTGGCTGGAAAATGATCATCCGAGGATTGCTTCTGGAGAGAAGCTTCAAAATTGAGAAGCTTCTCATGAAGTTCCTCAAAACTGATAGCAGTGTCTCTGGCTTGTACAGCTCGTACAAGTTCTTTATAATCTTCATTAAGACCTTCAAGAATTCTATCTGTAATGTCTTCAGAATCCAATGGTGCTCCAAGTGAGGCAAGATCATCAGATTTTGACTTGATGGACGTCATAAAATCAGTGACTGAAGAGGATCCTTTGGTAATGTTTTTAAGTTGCTGCTTGACTTGTTTGATACGCCCCCTGGAGGGTTTTGCGTATGTGTTTGAGAGGATCATCCAAGCTTGTTGAGAGGATTTTGCAGTTGAGATAAAAGGGATGATACTGGGTGAGAGAGAGCCAACAATGGCATTGAGGATGAGCTGATCTTGTCTTCTCCAAAGTGCATAAGCTGGGTTGGGTATTGTTTCAGTTCCTTGAAGGATTTCTTTAGAGGGGCATGGGTTTGATCCATCTACGTATCCAATGAGATCATAACCTATGAATAGAGTCTAGAATTGAATCTTCCAGGATAAATAGTTTGATGTAGTAAGTTTGAGAGGAGCTTGTGCAGCAACATTAATGCTGATTATTGAACTTGCATTCATGGTGTTTGTGTTCGTAGCCATTGGCTTGGTTTGGTTGTTGAATTGAAAAAAAAAAAAATGATTTTGATAGTTTTGGATCAAGGCTCTGATACCATAATAACTTTGATTTGGTTCCAAGAGAATAATTGAATACAATACAAATGAGTTGTTTAAATACACAAAAGAAGATAAACAAATCTAGTTAAGTTCCTAGAATACTGTAAGTAGTTGAAACAAGAAATGGCTTCAGTTGCTTGCAGCTGGCTTGGTCATACGCAAGACCTGGTCTCAAGGAAGACCTTCTGACAGATGGTTGCTCCTAATGGGTAGTATTCATGGAGATGATGGTTGCTGCTAATGAGTAGTATTCATGGAGATGATGGTTGCTCCTAATGGGTAGTATTCATGGAGATGATGGTTGCTGCTAATGTGTAGTATTCATGGAGATGATGGTTGATGCTAATAGGATGATAACATCCATGAATGATTATGAAATGGATGATGAAGATTTAGATGAGAAGCTGAACACCGTACTTGGACCTTGATTATCTCAACCATGATGAATCCAAGGCTGAATGTTGCTCTTGGTTGGTGGTGAAAAGAAATGCCATCGAAATTCAAGTTGAATAGTGGTCTACTAAATATGGGAGGTACTCATCGAGATGCTAAAAATCGAAAAGCCTAGGTTACACAATCTTCACAAAATGAATAATTGATTATTGTTGATTATGAGCCTTGATTGATTAGTATTTCATCCAATTGAAACAGAAAAAAAAAACTGTTGAAACCGTGTTTCATTTCATAAGATAAGCAACAACATCAAAATTAATGGTAGGTAATTATTGTAACATTGCACGAATAAAGTCATGATAATTGCTTTGTTGATGACGTGAAAGAGATACTGGGTGATGGGAAGATTTTTCATTTTGACTACTTATTCGATGAAATAGTTGGGTTAACTTAAAGTTAGTTGCCGTCATATCTTTATAGATCGGATGGTCATGAACCTACTAGTTTAAAATAGCTCTCGGTATGTTGTTGCTGTGCAGATCTTATGAGATCTTTTTTTTTTCTTTTTGAATAAAATATTAATCTTAATATTAATCATAAAAAAAATTCATTGGTTCATCCACATCCATTTAATTGTATGTGGATGAAGCTTAAACCAGCGTAATAAACGGACCATATGTTCACCCCTAATTTTGTCCACGTACTTTTAATTAACTTTGTGATTTACATGGTTCCACCAACGACATCTTGACACTTGGTCAAAATGATAAGCCAATCCGAGCCTCATCAGTGAAAGCGATAATTGAAACTAAGGGCTAACAAAAATCATTTATGGGTTATTTTTTTAAATCCATCCAATGAGAAAAGCTAAGGGTAACCTAGGGTATGTAAAATACTAAAATATCCTTTTATTTATCAAATAATTACCACAAAAGTTTCACTAATAAAAGTTTGAAACCCTAAACCTAAAATCTAACATGTTATAATCGGTAGTTTCGAGTTTGTGTTAACTACCGATTATTGTGTTATTCTTCATTGTCCATGAACTTCAATCTCAATCGGTAGTTATGTTAAGTCATAAACTACCGATTAATTAACTGGACAAAAATTTAGTGGTAATCGGTATTTTCATATAGGGTTAAACTTCTGACTATGCTAGTTAGTTATACTCAAAAACATCGAACACAATCGGTAGTTATTTGTACACCTAAACTACCGATTATTTTACTAGATCCAAAATGACACATAATCGGTAGTTAATCTTTTATGTAACTACCGATTGTAGTGTGTTCATATGCTCAATCGGTTGATAATGTAGAGCTCGTGCTACCGATTATGCATAATCGGTAGTTTAGTTGATTTTTTAACCACCGCTTATAAACAATTGGGTGAGTTTAACGTACTTTGTGAACAATATGATTAGATCAATTGATTGCTTTTGTAAAACAGTTGGACGTAAAATCATTTCATTGAATGGAAAAGGCATACATGTAACATTACAGGAAATGAAACACAATAAATCAATTAGCATATAGGTGAAAACCGAACAAGGTACTTTCTTTCATTATCCGATAGCAATCCTCATGCATAAAATTCTCCCCATGCTTAACGAAATATTGGTGGAGAGCTATCACCCACTGAAAAAAACAAATCAATTATAAGTTTCAATGCTTGAAAACTCTTTTTAATGAACGACTTATTAACGTAAAACACTTACTCTTGCCACAGGCGATTCGGTAGGACGAGCTCGACATCTCAGTCTCATTTCCTCTTTCAAGTTGTCCAACCGTTCAGACAACACCTCATACCTTGTCCTTATGCCTCCCGGAGTCCTTTGATTTTCATTTCCGTTTAATGCCACATAAATCTAAAACACACGCTGCCACCAAAGATAGGTGTTATGATCCGCTATCCAATTTTCATTGGTGGCTCGGTTATTGTTGTTACAATACGCAGTTTCGTACTCGTGCTCCATGATCGTTACCCAAGATCTAATAATGGCCACATCTTCATCATAAGTGTATTGAAGAGCCATTCAAAATCAAATGTGAGAATGAGAACGAGATTGGAAGGGATAGGGGAGATTGAGGTTGAAAGGGATAGGTGAGAATGTGAATCACCTTGAAAGGGATAATTTCCTTTTATAGTGTTTTATTACCAACGACTATTTTTTTTTAAAACCGTTAGGTTGGGTATTCCAAGCACAATCGGTAGTTTAAGAATTTCATAAACTACCGATTGTGTACATTCAGCAACAATCGTTAGTTTAAGAATTACTTAAACTACTGATTGTTAGTGTCCATGAGTTTTGAAAAAATTACGATTTCCAATTTGGGGCAACTTACATAATCGGTAGTTTGTACAGAAATTAACCTTCCGATTGTTAGTGTCCAGGAGTTTTGAAAACATTCCAATTTCCAATTTGGGGCAACTTATTATAATCGATTGTGATTGTACAAAATGTTAAAATTTTACAAAAAAAATCGATTTCCAATTTGGGGCTACTTATTATAATCGGTAGTTTAAGAATTTCTTAAACTACCGATTGTGATTGTACAAAATGTTAAAATTTTACAAAAAAAATCGATTTCCAATTTGGGGATACTTATTATAATCGGATGTTTGCATAAAATATAGACTACCGATTGTTAGTATCCAGGAGTTTTGCAAAAAAATCGAATTCCAATTTGGGGCAACTTACATAATCGGTAATTTGCACAAAATTTAAACTACCGATTGTTAGTATCCAGGAGTTTTCAAAAAAATTCGAATTCCAATTTGGGGCAACTTACATAATCGGTAGTTTGCACAAAATTTAAACTATCGAATGTGGTGGAATCGGTAGATATATTACTCCTGTTATCTATACAGAATCACCACATTGAGCTGGCATTCTGATCTGTCAGTTATAGTGCCATGTCAGTATTACACGTAGGATACTGTATACACATGTAATTCTAAGTGTATAAATAAGGGTGTACAGTCTGTATTTCAGTAGCACAATTAATAACAATCTTTCACTTTCTCTCTCATATTTCATTATGGTATCAGAGCAAGAAAATTTCTTGGGAAAATTCTAGAAAGAAATTAATTTTCTTCATAGATAGAAGAATCTTTTCAAACAATTGTTCTTTAATGAATTCATATTCTTGAAACATAAATTTCTTCATCGAGTAGCTATATTCTCATAAATCTAATAAGAAATTCATCAAGTTTTCTCTTCTTGAAAACAATCGACATCAAGAATCAAGGCATCAGTAATTCTTCTCAGAAAACGCGTGAAGAAATTAAACAATTCTAGATCTACTCGTTCTTGATTGAAGCAGCATCCAAAAATTAATTGTACTATTCTAGATCTACTCGTACTTTCTTGAAAATCAAACAATTAATTGATTCAACAACATTGAATCAGTTCTTGGAAATTCAAAAATTGTCAGTATTGATTACAATTGTCAGTATTCAACCTTTAACTTTTGTCAGTGAAGAAATCAAAAGAATGGCCGACAGTGCATCAGTGGCATGGTATACGCGTCAGTAATACTTTAATGCACACAGTAATTGAAGACGCGTGATAGCAGAAAGTAAAGACGCGTCAGGGAAGTTTTCTTTTTTAATTTCTCTCTCTGTTCAGTTCTTGATATTTCTCTACTTCCATGTTTCAAAAGTCTTACTGTTCTTGTTCTTCATATTTTCACATCGCTACAATTTCTTTCTCTGATCATTCTTACAAGCAATTTTTTCTGGTTTTCTAATATTAAGAAGAGGATTTGTTTAATCGAATCTTAATAGTCTTAAACCAGAAATACTTGTTTGTAGTACTGTTTGATCAAATCAGTAAGTCTTCTTGCTTCTACATGTTCAAGGACAAATCAAAGTATATCTTCTGATCTTATTCTCTGTTTTACAAATATTCTAATACTTAGTATTTCGTTGAATTATAAATCTCTAGAGTCTTATGATTGAAACATTTCCAACTTCATCTTTCTCTACTGCCTCAAATTCAATGGAAAATCCTACTTCAATTTCTTTTTCTAAAGTACCCTTGAATCTACTCACTAGTTTTGTTCAAATCAAACTTCAGGAAGAAAACTATATCACATGGAAAAACCTGATGAATCCTGTGATTCAAAAATTTAAGGTCAGAAAGTTTCTAGATGGATCCTACCCTTGTCCTCAACAATTCACAAGTCCAAAAAATCAACAAAATGGAGTTGAAAATCAACTGTACACAGATTGGTTGGATGAGGATTCAACAATCATTATGTGGATTAATTCTACAATCTCTGAGTCTGTAATTCCATACTTTTCTAGATCCCAGTCATCTGCTGAATTATGGAAGAACATAGAAAATCGTTTTGGCAGAGCCTCCTCTACTCACTCCATTCAACTGAGGACAAAAATTCTTTCCATAAAGCAAGGTAACAAAACTATCTCATCATTGATAAGTGAAATCAAATTTCTATCTGATCAACTAGCTTCTGCTAGAGAACTTGTGTCTGACAAGGAATTGGTTGTGATAACCCTAAAATCTCTGAATGATGAATATGTTCTTTTTGCAACTTCAGTGAGACATATGAACCCACCTGTAACGTGTATAGAATTACACAATAATCCACTCAGTGAAGAGTCCGTCATTCAGGAGAGACAACAAGCACAACAGGAGGAACAATCTGCAAAGGCATTTCTTGCTAATACTGGAAGAGGTTATTCAAGAAACAGTTACTCAAACACAAGGGGATATTCAAGGAACTACAATCGTAGTTAGTATAATGGTTCTAGATTTCAAAATCATTCTTACTTTCCTAGATCAAACTATGGCAGGGGAAATTCATCCGGAAACAGATCTGTATGTCAAATTTGCAACTTAGCAGGACATATTGCTACCACATGCTCCCAAAGACAATCTTATAACTATCAAGGCAGAACACCACCTTCTAATCTAAAAGCCATATTTACTACAACATTAGATTTGCTGATGAAGAATGGATAGCAGATAGTGGAGCAAATCGACATATTGCTTCTGATAGGAAGACTCTTCAACACTCAGAAACTTGTAAAGGACCAGAAACAATTCAAACTGCAAATGGTGCAGGTATGCTTATAACACATAGTGGTAACTCAACTAAATTTGCTAATACATATTCTTTTGGTCTAAATGATGTTCTAGTGGTGCCTGAGGCTTATCATAATCTCCTTTCCATTTACAAGTTCACAACTGATAACAACGTATCTTGACACTGGATTCGGCTGGTTTTACTGTAAAGGATCAGAACTCTGGGATGGTGCTTTTCCGAGGGCCTCATAGGAATGGTCTATATCCAATCAAATTTGGGACATCTTCTAATTCAGCTATTGCTCTATCTTCAACAACAAATGATAGTCTCATGCTTCATAGAAGATTTGGTCATCCGTCTTTCCAGACGATGCAAAGGTTATGCTCACTATTACATCTGTCCAACATTCTTTCAAAACCTCTTACCTGTAATGAATGTAAACTCTATAGATCAAAGAAACTATCATTTAGAATGTCAAATTCAATAGCTCTAAAACCACTAGAACTTCTTCATATAGATCTATGGGGGCCATGTCATGTATCTTCAGTTTCTGGAAGTCTATACTATGCAAATGTAGTAGATGAATACACAAAATTTTGTTGGTTGATTCCATTGTCAAATAAAGCTGAATTCAAACATGCTTTTGTTACACTAGTTACTAAGCTAGAAAACATGTTATCTACTGTTGTAATTGCAATAAGGACAGATAATGAAGGAGAATTCATAAATACATTCTTGCAGCACTACTGTGATTCAAAAGGCATTTCACATCAGTTAACTTGTCCTCACACTCCAGAAAAGAATGGAGTGGCTGAGGTGAAACATAGACATCTCTTGGAGATTACAAGAACATTTTTATGTCAAGCCAGCATGCCTTCTTGTTTTTGGCTAGATGCATTACTCACAGCTAACTTCATCATCAATAGATTACCAACTAAGTCAATAAATTTTATGACTCCATATGAATTGTTATTTGGAAAGCCACCTGCATATGAATTCTTCAAGGTCTTTGGTTGTTCATGTTTCCCATGGTTGAAGCCGTATACAACAAACAAGCTTGAGCAAAGGAGCATATACTATATTTTTATTGGGTACATCATAAATCAAAAGGGCTATCGATGTCTTGATCCTGTTACAGGAAAAATATACATTTCGCGTCATGTATCTTTTGATGAGTCAACATTTCCATATTCAGTAATCTCTTCATCTGCCCAGAATTTTTCTTTTCCAGACAATTCAGTTTGTACAACATTTCTCTATGACAGTACATCAGTGGTTGATAGTACAAGATCAGACCAAAGTGAAACAAATTTGAACATACACCAGATGCAGACAAGAGCTAAAACTGGCAACAGCAAGCCCAAAGCATATTTCTCTACAAGGTTCCCATTAAACGTAGCTCTTACTAGTACTATTGTGTCAGTACCAACTTGCATCACGTCTGCTCACAAAAATCCAGTCTGGAAAGAGGCAACAACCAGTGAGTATCAGGCACTACAGGAAGCAGGAACATGGACACTAGTTGATAATCCAGGAATCAAAAACATAGTTGGTTGTAAGTGGGTATTTCGTATCAAGTATAATCCAGATGGAAGTATATCAAGATATAAAGCCCGGTTAGTAGCAAATGGTTATCATCAACAACCAGGCCTTGACTATGAGGAAACGTTTAGCCCAGTTGCAAAACCAACTACAATAAGAGTAGTATTATCAATGGCCGTTCAATATGATTGGAAACTCCACCAACTAGATGTATCTAATGTTTTTTTATATGGGGATCTCAAAGAGGAGGTATATATGATACAGCCACCAGGCTACATTGACTCAACCAGGCCCAAAGCTGTCTGTCTGCTCCACAAAGCAATCTATGGGCTCAAGCAAGCTCCAAGAGCCTGGTATGAGAAGCTACGTACAAGCCTGCTAAGATTAAACATTGTTCAATCTAAATCAGACTCATCTCTGTTTGTTCATAAAGAAGGTACAACCATTTCAGTGGCGTTAGTCTATGTAGATGACATAGTACTAACAGGAAATTCGGAACATCATCTTAGACAGGTGATTACAAATTTGCAGGCTATCTTTCCAATTAAAGACTTGGGCAACTTAAATTACTTTCTGGGTCTAGAAGTAAAGCGCAACAAGGGATCACTATTTCTGGGCCAGGAGAAATATGTAGTAGATCTGTTAGTAAAGCATAAAATGGAGGGCTGCAAACCATTCCAAACACCATTAGCAGCGTCTACTAAAATTAGCAAAACTTCAGGGGTGATGATAAAGGATCCGACAGAGTATCGTTCACTAGTTGGGGCACTCCAATACATTACATGGACTAGACCAGATGTGGCATTTTCTGTTAACTTAGACTGCCAGTTCATGCAAAGCCCAAGAACACAACATTTAGAAGCTGAAAAACGAATCTTAAGGTACCTGAAGGGGACAGTCAAAAATGGTTTGATGTTCACTAAACGAATAGCACATCTAACAGGTTATTCCGATGCGAATTGGTCAGGCTCCATTGATGATAGGAGATCAACAGGGGGATATTGTATATTCCTAGGATCAAATTTAGTATCGTGGTCTGCTCGAAAACAAACAACAGTAGCACGTTCAAGTACAGAGGCAGAGTACCACAGAGTTGCACACACAGCAGCAGAACTAGTCTGGCTTAGTTTCTTACTGCGTGACTTATATTTCCAACAAACAAGGGTACCCCAAATTGGATGCGACAACAAAAGCTCAATTAGTTTAGCCTCAAATCCAGTACAGGATTCACGGATAAAACATGTCCATATCGACTATCATTTTGTGCGTGAGCTGGTACAGGAACGATCTTTAGAGATCAAGTATGTACACACTTCACAACAAGTGGCTGATATATTAACCAAACCACTGTCAACAACAACATTTTCGGCTCTAAGATCCAAGCTCAAGATTGGTCCACCACTCATGAGCTTGAGGGGGGATGTTAGCTATACAGAATCACCACATTGAGCTGGCACTCTGATCTGTCAGTTATAGTGCCATGTCAGTATTACACGTAGGATACTGTATACACATGTAATTCTAAGTGTATAAATAAGGGTGTACAGTCTGTATTTCAGTAGCACAATTAATAACAATCTTTCACTTTCTCTCTCATATTTCATTAACTCCTTTATCAACCGATTATCATTTGTTCATGGAATTAAATACATGCAAAAAATGAATTAGTCGTTGTGAACAAAACGTTGTATTAATATTTTTTTGTATACATTCATATGTTCAAAAAAAATATTCAAAATTAATTATTCATCATCCTGGATACGTTCAATTACATTCTGTACTGAACTTCCAAAAAAACGATCTCAACATTTCATGTTCTGATCGTATTGCTTCAACCACTCCTTACAATGGTTAGTTATGAAGTAATCCGACCACCTGGCTAATGGAGGTAATGGACAATCTTCTTTTAAATTTAAACCGATAAAATGATTTCCATTAACAAAAGCCATAATGATTCGTCTATCCTTGACTGAATCATCACACACCGTCCTTGTGGGTGTAAATGTGAGATTAACTCCTGTTCTTAGAGGACAAAAAAATGTACCACGCAGTTCAATACATCCGTTAAAAGATACCCACATACCGGCATTACCATCCAAAACCTGGATCCGACCACCTCCAATCCCTTTTCTCCTTTTACACGAGTATATAACTCGTTGAACCCTTCTTCTCCGCCATGTGTATCTCCTGTTTTCATCATTTTAATATAAAAATCTTTATCCTCCAATAAATGCGCGGCCATCTTATTTCTTAAATATTCCCATTGGGCCATATTCTCGGTAGCTGCCTCACTAAAGTTTCCCATTTGTTTCAAAGCAACGTGGAAACCACAATTGTCATCCCCATCTACATCGTCGGTGGACAAAACAAATGGTATAATGAGTAGAGGGAGTTGGTCCAAATACATATAGTGTATATGTTGGGTTTGACTTAGTTGAGAAGGAATCGTAGAGACTTTAGCTTTGACTTGTCGTGAGCTTGGTCCACCTTGATCCTTCCTTGGACGACCCCTTTTCGCTGAAGCCGGGAAATCTTCATACTCAGCTTCAGTATGTTCATGCCTAGAAAGGTCACGACGACTAGATAACAACCTGTTGATAGGGGTGAAGGGCTTCCTCTAAATAGTACACCAAAATTTGCTTTTGTGCCCCATTTGACCTAGAGTAACGCCCGCGTAGTCGTGTAAATATTTTCGTCTCCACGAACGACACACCATCCACCTCCGGGGTTGTTGGAGTGAAATTTAATTGCTTCCAAAAGGGATGAATATCATTAATTTCAATCACTTCTTTGTACCTTCCAAGCATGTGACGACACGGGAGTCCAATACCTATCATCGTCTTGCAGTTGCAAACCGTAGTCTCATCATCGTGATCTCTGTACAACTCCAATTGTTTCATCATGAAATTTATTGCCCACCAAGAAACTTTGTAAACTATACCCCTTAGAAGATCTTTATGTTTTAAATGTGCCAACGGGAATCTATGCCGACTTTTTTCCATTGAACCATGAATCTTAGTGAGGTCACGTTCGGAGAACTCATGGATTGCTTCTTGGACCGACACGACCCATTTTGGCTTCCGACTAGTATCTTCTTTAATCGGCCATAAGACCCCTCTGTAATGCTTGTTGCCTTGTTCTTGAAGTGCTGATATTCATATGTCCATGCATACACAAACTTATCCTTATGCGGTCCCAACCATTGTGATTTGCAATACTTAACTGCTTTGGGGTAGTCCTTGTCCCATCCATCCTCAAACTTCTTCAAGTTGTATTCATAATCTTCCTCAGTCATCGACCAAACTATCTTATCCCATGCTTTTTGAAATAAAGACCACTTCATTCCATCCTCGACCCACTTTTCTTCGGCCAACCTTTTCTCTTCTTTTTGTTCTTCGACGGTTAGTTTACTAATACGTTCATCCTCTTCTTTTGACCTCTTGGTACCTATGTTTCGTTTTTTAGCTTGGATATGATGTCTTCAATTGACTTTGATGTTGCATTGAATGTGCCGCATACAAAGAAATTTCTGGGCTTCTGAAAACACTACCTTTATTGCATTCATCAAGCCTGTATCGTTATCCGTTACAATAACCCTTGGAAAATTATCGCCATTATACCCTTGGAAAATTATCGCCATCGAAGTGTGGCAAGTGATGTTCAACAACGACATATTGTACCTGTTTGTCTTGTAAGTAGCATCTATCAACAAAATTTGATGAAAGCATTGAACCAATTGGATCATCTTCGGATGTGCCAAGAAAATAAGAATCACCCTACCATCCCTTTCTTCTTTCCTCAACGTGTAATTGTATTTCTCGGAAAACCACTCAGATTGTTGCATAACCATTCGACCGTCCCATTCCGTCCTTTTGATCTGTGCTAGCGCCGAATAAATTGTATACAACGAGGACAAGTTGTTGGGGTCGTCCGCCTTTATCTTAAAAAGGATTGAAATCGCTTTCATTACGGTCCTCATAGACTTCACCGTCTCCATTTCTTGTGGTTTTAACTTGGAAACCATTACGTGCCCAACAAGATTTTCCGGATCTTCGTGGTTATGACGACCATTAGCAACTTTATACATTTTCCATACTTTTCCTTTCTTACCTTCGGGCTTATGGAAGATAATCTTAAATGGACATCCAATCTTCTTTGAATTACCTCGGTATATCCTATCCGTCTTCTTTACGTATTTATAATTCTTTCCCATATGACTCTTTCGCTCGCCACCTCTCTCACAAATCATTTCAAATCGATAAATTTTCACGCAATTGTTCTGAACTACAACGCACATCTTCTCCTTAGCCTTGTTGAGAAGTCATTCATTTGCCTCCGTCTTACTTCCAAATGTCTTAATGCGCATATAACAAAACAAATATCATAAGCCTAACCATGTAACATACATTCAAAAAACAAGTTAAGAGTGGGTATGTAGCGTACCAAATTATTTGCATAGTGTAGGGAAGTATCAGGACCCTCGTATGCAACATGATTAACCCATTCAATAATCTACGTAAAATAGCAATGAGTTAAACAATGATAATCGGTAGTTAATTAGGTTCACATGCTACCGATTATGAACAATCGATAGTTAATAAAACTCCCGTGCTACCGATTGTAACGTGGAAATTAACTCAAGTCATGTCCACAAAAACAAGTATAATCGGAGGTTTAATTTGTTAAAAACTACTGATTATTTACAATCGGTAGGTAATATGTATTCATTAACTACCAATTGTAAAGTTTACAAAATATTATCTTTGTAGGTTTGGAGTAATTCAATTTTGGGGCGACTAGCACGGAAGAAATCTACTCAAGTCATATACACATATAATCGGAGGTTTAGTGTGTTACACAACTACCGATTATAATTCAATCGGTATGTAACTATTTGACATTAACTACCGATTGGAAAGTTTACAAAATAATAACTTTGGAGGTTTGGAGAAAAACTAATTTGGGGCGACTAACTCAATCGGAAGATAAAAAGTTCTCCTAAACTACCGATTGTGAAAATATATTAAAAAAAAATTAATTTGGGGGGACTACAATAATCGGTAGTCAATAAGTCTTCCTAAACTACCCGATTATGTTTAAAAAAATTCAAGAAAAATATACAGTTTGGGGATTTTGTATAATCGGTAGTAAAAACCTTCACGAGACTACCGATTGTTCTATTTTTTCTGAACAGACGTATAATTGGTAGTTTATGGAGTACCATAAACTACCGATTATGGTACGTCCATGGCATTAAATGTATGTTATTTGTTACCGATCACATACAAACGCATACCAATTGGGTTTTGAGCTTCTTAACACGATACCTGATTGTTTGATACATTATTATCTTCATTTTGATATGATTCATCGTCTAGGTTTTCTTCCACACCAAAATTTAGATCATCCAACAAATAACCTAAATCGTGGTCTGTAAACATGTTTGAACCTTCAATACTATGTTCTTCATGTTCAATCTCATCTTCTATGTCATACCCATCCATGTTTATGATTGAATTTAGTCAAAATTTGATTTCCTAAAAATTCTTCTTCCTCTTCCTCTTCCTCTTCCTCTTCCTCTCTAACACACTCTCTATTTCTATTCTAAAACTAAAACTCAAATTCATTATTTAACACTAACTATAAGCAAATTAATCAATTAGTTAACCAAAATTAACACTAATTAAACAAGGATAGATTATCCATTATAGAAAATAGATGGATAAGTGATGTATTGAAATTACTTCAAAATAACCTTATTTTGTCTTATTAGTCGCCCATAATTAGTTTTTGATAACCCTCAAAAAACGCCAGGTTTTTTATTTCACAAATTCTGCAGCAGTAGTGGTAAACATTTTTTCCAACCAACTGTTCATAAAACTTGCAGCCTGTCAAGCTTGCCCAGGGGCTTAATTTAACCGATCATCTACCAAAGCTAAATAAGAAAAAAAGAGGTGACAATGCAGTTCCACCTAAACCTAAGAAGAGTGTTTCACAACCCATTCTACCAGAGTTGAAACACCAAATCCTGTTGCTGCCCGCTTCTTGTCATTCCAAACAGGGCCTGCCATGTCTATGTGCATCCATTGGACCTTCTCATCCACAAACTGTAAAAGGAAAAATTCTTGAGGTTATAAAAAATTTCTACAAAGCACAAACAAATGTCTTCAAAGTACGCTCACAATGTAACACAATTTAATCTCTTGAGTAATAGTGATCAAGTGGAGGATGTCCAAGAGGATGACTCAAAATGAATTATTGAAATAATAACCTGTTTTAAGAAGAGCGCAGCAGTGATTGAGCCACCTGGCCTACTGCCAGTGTTGACCATATCAGCAACTCCTGATTTCATCGACTCCCAATAGCTCTCCTCCAACGGCAATCTCCAAAATTTCTCCCCGGAGATCTCTGATGCTGCCGCAACCGCGTTTGCTAAATCATCACTCGGGGTGAAGATTCCTAAAGATTTTCAAAATGGTGTGATGAGTGAAAAGAAATTAGCTTAAACCCCACTCAAAAAAAAAGGGAAAAAGAAAAGCTTTTCCTGGAAAGATAGATTCAAGCATACAAAATGGTTACACTGGTTAGCAAGACAACAAAGCGATGTGGTACAAAGCATTGCTAAAAAAAGTTAAGAACGGAATCTACCTGCAACAGAGGGTCCAAGAGCCACAACACAAGCCCCGGTCAACGTTGCCAAATCAACAACCTGCAGATAATAGTTGTCTGTAAGAGGTTAGAAATAATCAAAACATTAATAGAAGAATCAGAACCATGTATCAAGTACACTAAAAGCCCTTTCTGAGCTAGAACACATAATACGTGCAACACATAAAGTTAGTGTTGAGTTTATGGTCTTCACTCAACTTTGTAACCTATCTCGAAAGAGTAGGGCCCTTTAAAGGATGAAGTTTCTCTACAGAAGGCTGCACCGTTCATAACTTGGTGAATCTAAAGAGCTTTGTTTGAATAAGTGCGCTATTTTTTCTTTCTTCTTGTGAGATTTTGTTTGAAGTTTCACTCGAGTGTACCTTGTCGACACCTTGATTGCAAGCATATACCAAAGCATCTGCTAGTGTAAGTCTGCCTTCGGCATCAGTATTGTTTACCTGCAAAATAGACAGAATCCCAAGTCAACAAAGTTTTAAATTGTTCATCTGCAGGTCCAAAGAATATAAACAGGATCCTCGAGACGGCAAAGCAAGCCCTAAAATTCCAAATTTCATTCTTCAAAAGTAACGAAAAACACAATTAAGCAGTGGGAAATTTCTTAAACCAAAGTATTGGGCATTAGCCACAAGCCAGCTATTGATGATTGATTGATTTTTGTGTTTGCTAGTCACATGTTAAAGAAAAAAATTAGAAACATTTCCATTTGGCCAGTTTAACCATTCTGATTCAAATGCAATGTCATAAATTTCTTCTGGCTGCAAGACAGAAACAATCTAGCCAGCAAGTCAAAACCAGGTAAAAAGTTTACAGCTTATATTATTACAAAATATTTGCGTTTGCCTTTGGATATCATGTTTCAACAACAAACTAACACCCCTATCAACACAGAAATGGGTAAAATGAACCACGAGGTACTACCCTGAGGCTGAAAAAGAAACTAAAGAGCGTGTGGTGTGGTGTCTGTGCATCATCACACCAAAACCAATTAAACCCCTTCCATTTAACTTTAACAATAAAGATGGAAAAAGAAAAAGGTAGTACCTCAATCGTCTTTCCATTAGAAGCAGTGACAATGTCTCCTGGTCTCATGCCAGTGCCACTAATCATATTTTCACAAGCTGCGACAATGAAGTGAACCTGGAAATATAAATACTAGCTATGTTCAAATGCTGACCACCAGAGCAGTTCAATCTCATAATAACACTTCATTTCTTAAGCACCCAGAAAGAATAATAGTACTGTAAAATATATCTTGCCTCTACTCCTAAAGGTTTGATTTGACCAATAGCTTTTGCTGTGCCTAGAACTGCAGCAGAGCCTCCCATGTCAAACTTCATGAGTTCAATTGAACAGCCTGGCCCTGTCTTGATATTGTAACCACCACTAGAAAACAAAAGGTTGAATAATCAAAATACAATACACAAGAAATTACTATATTTTTAAATCTTTACAGATCTTCAAATTGACAGCATTATTAAATAAACAAACTTTGTTTCTTTCACTCTAACTAAATACCTGCTAGCATCATTATCACAAGCTTATAACTGCAAGTAGTCCACTAACCCTTAAACTGCTCTAGTGCTAAGTATTTCAAAACATCCTATACTGAACTCGAGTATCTCACTGAGACCCGTTGAGTGCCACACAAGAAGATGGTCTTCAGCCTTTGCTATCATGTTACTAATTCCTTTGCGTTTGGAAAAATTACAGCACAAGATAGCATATTTGATATATTTATAAGGAGAACAATACCTGTCAAATGTCAATCCTTTCCCAACTAAAGCCAGTTTGGATTTGACAGTCCCTCTAGGAGGTTTGTAGCATAAATGGATAAAATGAGGAGGATTAGCAGAAGCGGCGGCAACAGCCAAATACGAACCCATTTTCAATTCTTTGCATTGTTCAACATCCAAAATGTTAGCAGTAAAAACATCGCTGTACATGGAAGCTACCCTTGAAGCCTCTTCTGCTAGTACACCTGTGTCACAAGATTCATACAAACAAAAGTAACTCACTAATTTGCTCCTCCAAACATAACCACAAACAAAGGCAAAGGACGGTACTTAAGAGACTTAATGTAAGATATAATATTAATCCCACCATAAAAAAAAAGCATGGGGAGTGTGTGGGCTGTGTGTGAGAGAATTGTGTCATTATCTTTTCACTCATTCATAGGAATAGGTTAAATTAAACGGGATGCAGACAGGTGCATCTCACATGCAAAAGAATTTTTTTAATAATCAAGTAAATCAAAATCATACAACAGAACTGATGATGCTTACGAACCAGGGGTGAGCACATTAGCTGGTGCATTAACTAGTTCTCGCCCAAAAATAACCCCTGAGCAAACATCACTAGCATATTTAAGCTTGTCTTCGAGTTCAGGTCCAACACCAAGACCAATTATATCTACGGACTTAAGCAATGGCTTCTTTGAATCTGACTTAAACCTATTGTCTTCATAAACACCTAACACGGCTCCTGAAACAATAAATACATCCGAAATAATCATTAGATATGTGTGGAAAAGTGAAAAGGAAAGCATCAAAGGTTCAAAAATAATTTTGCACTGACTTTGACAAATGACAACATACCAGATGCTATTGCTGAAGCAGTGTTAACCTTTGAGAGACCCTCAGAAGAAGCAAGTGCAATAGCAACATTACTTGCTTGGGAAGCCTTTGCTGTAGCTGCAACAGTCTCGCCTAAGCTTTTGTAAGCAGCTATAGAAGATGAGGTGGATTGCCCAAGACCTACCAAACCAACTCTTTTTGAACCCAAACCAGGAAGCCTGAGCACTGTAGATTGCCCAGCCTTCCCTGTGAAATCCTCTTCTGCCGATGCTTCAGCTAAAAGACCACCCAATTGGGTATCTAGCTTTCTCAAGATCGAGTTAACAAATTTAGAGTTCTCATCCTTGGCCATGTCTTTTTCTGTAACGCCCACGGCAAGTATGTCTCCTTTCCATTCCACCAAATCGATCTCTTTAGCAGTAAAAGCAATCTGTAGCCAAAGTTGGATTTCAGAAACATTTACACATGCATTTCAGGATCAAAATATAAAAACCATAACAAAAAGAAAATGAAAAAAAAAAGAAAAAAAAAAAGAAGAGAAATATTAACATTAATATGGAATTGCTACATCCAACATTGGCCAAGTATGTATAAGATCGATTATCCACATAAGAATTCATGCACAATCTATATTGCAATTCCTTTTAAAAAATGCAGTTAAGATCAACCCATGGGTTCTTTCTTTTTTTTCTTTCACCCAAATGCACAGAAATGGTTACTTAAGCCAACGGCAAAAATGGGAGGATATGGTCTTTGGTTTTGGAAGCATGCCAAATGTTATTAACTACATGGAGTCAATTTCGACTTAGAAGTATGCGCACATATGTAGCCTTTCCTTGTGAGCTGGTTTAGGATCAGTTCAACACTTCAGTTCACGACATGAAAGTTAATGAGGGGGTGGTCAGACATATAGTCCTTCCACTTAGTAATTACAGGATTTAGATTATACTATGCCAAGCAAATTGTTTGTGGCTGCCATAGTGGCTTAGATTAGATTCAACTAATATACAAAGAAGGTTTGTGCAATACACAGGATAACACAACACTCCAAATCAGTCTCTTACAAGAAAATAATATATGATACAGTCTAAATTTCTATTTCTAGAGATGGAGAATGGAATATCAAATCCAAATCAACAAAACCGAAAACAATCACACGGCAATTACGATTTACAAAAATAATATATACAGAACTCAACCAATCAAAAGATGAAAACATAAAAAAATATATCGAATTTATAATGACACCTAACCCAACATCATACTCTTTTCATCCGAGGTATTAACCATAAAAATAGTATTACAGCAAAGTCGTACACATACCAAATCGAGATTCTCTTTTGGGAATTTTTACAAATACATGATCTTCATATTACAAACAAGATCCACAGGAAAAAACCACAAAAAAACAAAAACAATTATCCAAAATCATAATCAACAATCTATTGAAAAAAAAAATCCTGGAAAAAAAAATCCTACGCGAAAAATATATAGAGATAAAAGAGGAATGGACCTTGGGAAAGTCGATAGTTGCAGGTTTAGTGAGGCCAAGATTGGCCTCAGTGAGAGTGTGAGCCATGCGCAATCTACAAGGAGGATGAGAAGAAAAGAGAAGAGAGAAACGCAAGATTTGGGGGAAAGGACGTAACCTAGTGAGGAGGACAGAAGAGGTTGGGGAATTAAAGAAGAGTGAAGTGGCAGCAACAACTACGGCCATTTCTTTCGTGAGAAGACGTCTCTCTATTTATCGGTGAAGAAAGATTAATTATAGGTTTTTTTTTTTTTTTTTTTTTTTTTTGAAGATATCAAAAACCCATATGGTAACTACACCATCCATATTCTGTCAAAAAAAAAATCTACACCATCCATCTTTTCTTTTCTTTTTCTTGTTATGGTACGTCATCCATCTTTCTCGTCTACGTTTCTTCGTCCTAAACAATTTTTTTAAGAGCATCTCGATGATGTTTGGGTTTTCAAAAATATCGATAAGATACTTGAATAAAAAAAAATCTCTTCAACGATAATGGGATAAATAAAAATTAACAAAATATTTACTTTTTCTGTTTCTATAAAACTATTGCTATCATTTTTTTTATTTTATTCTAAAATATGTCAAATTCAAAAAGTGATAGTAATATTTTTCTAAAAACGAATTGAGTATTTTTCAAAGATTCTCATCCAAATCCACGTCATTTATTTATTTATTTTAAATATCTTGTAAATTAATATT
Organism: Papaver californicum; assembly: GCA_023531435.1. NCBI lineage: Eukaryota > Viridiplantae > Streptophyta > Magnoliopsida > Ranunculales > Papaveraceae > Papaver > Papaver californicum. Next base: position 1,233,640 of record JAJJMC010017017.1, read on the forward strand.
TGTGGATCACATTAATAAAATCTGATTTATTTTATTTTCACATAACATACATATCCAAACGTCACAGGAGATGTTTAAATTATAACTTTAGTTTTTATAGGTCATTCTAATAATTTTTTTTTTCTTTCCAACTAAGATACATATTCAAACATCATTGGAGATGCTCCAAGGAAAGGGACATTTTATTCACTATTTCTCATTGCAATTGCGGTAAAAATATATACAAGATGGAGGGTCATAGGTAGACCAAGCTCCAGTTACATTATCGAATTGTACGAATTCACATAGCTTATGAGATGAAAAGTTAATAGATCAATGAATGATATATCTCTGAATTTATGCCTCTGATATTTTGAATGGTCACTCCCAGTCTTCTTGGAATATCTTGAAAATCTCCATTATATCGACAGATATATTAATGGCATCACCTTCGACTATGACTCTTACTAACTGCAACTGAGCAGCAAGATCAACACCAAGAGCATTAACATAAGCCTCTACTTCTTGAGAAGTGTGTGTGATGAAACATCTTGTGCAACAACCTAGGTACCTTCCTTGATGGTCAGAAGCAATTGTTATTGTTGCACCCAGGGGGCGTGTCTATACGCAGGCACGCCTAGGCACGTGCCCACAAGAAATTTTGATAAAAATTTGCAACTTATCCATATTAAGTGCACGTTCCTTAATTAAAAAGTAAAAACGTTAGTCAAATAAACCAGTTTGGATTAACCAACAGGTATTACCAAGCTTTCTTTAGCTATAAAAAAGGAAAAAAAAACTAGCTATAAGAAGGGTAAAAGTAAATTTTGGTTAGTTTGCAATTTACAAGTGGTATTTTAATCTTTTGGTGATTAGTCATCACCACTATTAACATAACAAATATCAAACTACCAGTGATGGTAGTCGCCTTAGCGTTTTAACTTTTTGTTATTTGGTCTTCATAAAAAATAAGTTTGAATACATATCAACACCAACCAATTCACTCAATGACATTTGAAAGATTTTCAAAGAGAATCAAAAGAATGGTTGAGATAAAATAAATAAATGAATCAAGTATACATATTGATTTATTTGTTTTTGACATTAGCATTACTCTTACCGGTGGCTATTGCTATAGTAGAAAGAGTATTTTCCAGTATAAAAATTGTGAAAACTCGATCACGCAACCGAATGGAAAATGAGTGGATGAATGATAATTTACTTTGTTATATTGACTAAGACATTTTTGATGCTATTGATAATGAGGTTATTATATGGCGATTCCAAAATATGAAACTCGTCGCGGAGAATTATGAAATGTATCGATTATTATTAATAAAAAAAATTAATGAAGTGCCTCTACTAACAAAATATTTTGGATCCGCCACTGGCTGCACCTCTATTGAAAGTAAACGTTGCATCGACATTAATTTTGAAAGTATGTTCTTGGGGTCTCTGCCAATGATTATTTGAAGAAGTTATCAAATTTTGGACTTGTTTGATATGACCATGTATATTGAAGTCGTTCACAACTATATTTATACATTTTTCTTTAGAAAAGCTTGCATTTATGGACACCATCTCATTTTTCATCTTCCAGACATTCCACAAAATAGAAGATGCCATAACAAAGCATGAATGATTTGTATCTCTTTGTAATCGTTCCTGAATTATGATTTTAGGATCATTGCTAATTGAACTTCTAACTATTCTAAATGGTGATAAGCCGAACACCATTTTATAATAATTACACCTGGAAAAATAGATGTTTAATATATTCATCTTACTGACCAAAGAATGTACAACTAGAGTTTATGCCTTGAACAAAATGAATGATATTGTATTTAACTGCAACGCCATTATATAACAACCTCCAAATGAAAATATGAATTCTATGAGAGATATTGGACACCTTCCAAAATAAGTTCCATGGGAATTCACAGGTAGTTGATGCGTCGGAAAACTGATTTTGTTTAACGCATAAGCACAGTGTTGAAAGATGTAAATTATAGTAAATACGATTCGTTCACACGAGGAGTCTGAATCACTTCTACCAACTAATATAAGTAACTTTCAAGTCAAGGATATTTCAAAAGAGTATTTTTATGATTTTTATATTAAAGAATTAAGTTAACGAATGAACTAAATCAATTTAGTAAGGATTGTAATCAAAGATGTGAAAGTGTTAAGGTTTCGTGAATCCGTTGTAGATTAAGGTTTACTTGCGTTCATCACCAAGGGTATAAATCTTACTCATGTAAAGTAGCAAACCTAGATACTTATACACGGAAGATATTTCGTTTAAGAACTGCTAAAAAAAATTATCAAAAAGTTTTGTTTGTTCTCAACCTAAAAGTAGAATTTCGAAGTACTAATTATACGTGGTATAAATAATCAAAAAATATTCATAAAGCAATTATTGCGAAAGGGTCAATGAGTTCTTCTACTAATCAAACAATGAACTATGCATGACATAGAACATGAGAAAACATTGAGAAAGTAAAACATTGAAAGACAGACAAAACATTGACATTAAGTTTTTATAATTGAAAACTCTAGTTTTAGAACACAAGCAAACTTAATTCTACAAATTCATCTTTTCACCCTAACAAAGAGATTTAGCTAGACATAGCTTTCTCAAAAGCCACGTAAGTTGATTTAAGATTTTGATAATCTAACTGAAATCAATAATAAAATAATCAAACCTTTGGTTCTCCCTGGTTCCAACATCTCTTTTCTCATCTCCAGCGTATAACATTATCTATTTATAAGGTTCAAAAGGCCTAACTGGGGTTAATAAATTCACCGGCTTAATCCATATTCAAAGAAATATTTGACCCAGTCAACCGAGTTGACCGAGTCAACTCATCAAACCAACCCAGTTCAAACAACGATCCTAGTCCATCTTCATCTTTATTTTCTCTCAGAAAATTTACCGAGGCGTGCAATATTTTTTGTATCTAAAGGCACCATCTAATGTTTCTCCGGCTCCCTTTTACAGCTTAGTTGCACATGCAATTTCAATTATAAAGAGAACCCATTCTTCCTAGCACACTCATGATGTTAAATAATCTCTAATCCAAACCATACATCCACAAATATTGACAGCAACATCCTTCTCTGAACCATAATCCTCATATATGAATTTATACAAAACAGCACACATACTTCCTATTCCCCGCAAATGATTCATCATAATTCAACAATTCATTCATTCCAAATTTAATTGCAAACCTATTCATTTAATTAAACTCAGACCCTCTCTTCTTCATATTCTCTGTCATTAGTTCTCGATCTTGAAACAACATCAAAACCCATCTCTTCTTTCCATCTCTTGCACTACATCTCTTCTTTGTTTGAACTGAATCTTCAAATCCTATCGAACAATACCATCACAGACTACTAAGAACTTGAATTTCTTCTCAATCTCCTCTGTTGACAACAACTTTTTACCTTGTTCAAACCCATTATCTCTGTTCAAATCAACCATTCAAATTAGAGAAGGCTCATCTTCAATTCTTGAATCCATTCCACCAATATTTTTCACGAGAATTTCTAATTTTTTTTATAAAGAAAAGAATTTGCTTTAGATGCTTTTAGGATATACCACATCGAGATGCAGTAATAGGGTAGGCCACGTCCCATTATTTCTCTTGGCCCCATATTTGGATGCATACACCCCAGATGGGTGTACGTGAAATGGCAACGCAGTGCTTTTTATCGCAAACACTAATATAACTTCCACTTGAGTCGTTTATTTGTCTGGTGATCGTATTTACTTATAATTCCTATAAAATATCTAAAACAATAATATTAGCTAAATAACGAGTCCTAGCTAATGTAATTATGGATGTAGAATGTCGTACTTACGTGCTTATCAAATACCCTTGCATTTACATTTTGCTAGTCCTCGAGAAAAATAAAATAAAACTAATCCTAAACTATACAACTCCTTTTTGTTGAGGATACGGTTACACTTAGCATGTGTAACAAGCCTTTAAACCCCTAGGTGTCCCTAGTGGACGAGATATATTCTCATGAGGGTTTACAAGAGATATACCTACAAAACCTACTCCAACTCTCAAATATTTCAAAGTCGCAAGCATCCAAAGAGCTATGAATACATAAAGTTTCTGCACACTAACAATAAAAAGTTAAAAGTATCAAAGAACATTATTCTCATGCTTAATCACTATGTAGGAGAAACCAATGCCATAATTAGCCTCGATAGTGATCGAATAAGCATTTTACCTTTACTTATGCCTCACCAAAGGATTTTATGAAATTGACACTCGTAAGACGATAGAAATAGGTCTCACATGTGTGCAAGCAAGACTGAAGGTATGACACTTGTACATGTTGAATAATAACGCTAAAAACCTTTTTCCTATTTTTTTTATGATGATCTCTTAGAAAGGAACTTAACCATTATGCGAGGATAAAAATGCTTACTTACCTTCTCACACGATTCACAATCAACACCACTTTCATAGCGAATATAAACGTCTCCGTCTTCTCCTTCAACTATTGATGATAAACTAATGAACTTTGTAGAAGTTTGACAACTTGTACTCGCTTTTCTTCGATTCATTGTTGCTTAAAACTTCCTTATGTATTTATTATTGGGCTTAACTAACGAAATAACACATTAATATCTTTTTGTATTTTTTTGAATGCTACGAAAAGATAACAACTACAAAAATAATGAAACTGAAATTAATATGGCCATGGTGAAAGAACTTAAGCACCTGATTCTTCACAACTTGTATTGCCTTGGTACCGTATATACTTCAAAAACTTACATTTTTTGCTTTTCTTTCTTTTTCATTTTGTCTTGTCTTCACTTTTGATATAGAATCTTGCTTCGTTTTTTGTTGCTTTCAAACCTTAATTGTATTCAATTTTCTTCGCGATTTTGATGTCGCTCTGCTTGTTGATGATGATGTGTTTCTACTGCTGCTTCGTCAAGACAATGGTGCCAACAACAAACAAGACTACAATATAGAGTTAGCAATTATGATAAAACCTCATGATTGATAGAATTAGCACTCAAGATATCAAAAAGTAGTGCTAAAATGGTGCGAGGTTGAGTAGCTCATTATTCTATTCGGAGTTTGCACAGATGAAACACTATAAACGGAAAATATACGTTGAAGGTTTGGTTCCTCACTCATATACGGGTAGTCTCCACTAATGATTAATCAATTGCTCTAATACTATTTTCTTTCAAGAACCTAGATAATTTGCCACCGGCATGATTAAGTCCAATAATTACTCTCAACAACTAAGAAACTTGAATGTCGTTCTCTAGTACTTCTAAGTTTAATTGTTTCAGTAAGAACTCCATAGGTAAGCTTAGTTAGAAGTATACAAAGTGACTCTAAAATATCTAATAGTTGGAGTTTTATGTAAAAAGGTACACAAATTGGAAAAAAATCTACCTACGAAAGGGAATACTAATTTTTTTTATGCTTAACCACTCCCCCATACTTAAATTTTACATTGTCTTCAATATAAATTGAATCATCCAATGTAGAAATCAAGATGGGAAATTTTTAATATGACATATAACAAGCAAACAAATAAAGGTAAAAGATAAAGAGTAAGGAACAAATCTGATAGGTTGACTCCTACAAAACAATCTTGTACCCCTGCAAAAAGAAAGAAAAAACAAAACAAAAACAAAAGCCTACTAATATACACTAACCATTATCCAAGCAGTTTTAGTCTTGATAGACCAGATCTTCGAGGAGGACAGTTTCCACCCCTGTGTTCTTAATCTCTAAATATGGTTTCACTCTTTGTCCATTCACTTTAAAAACATTACCAGATTATCGATTTTCAAGTTCGACAACCCTATGCGGGAAAACTTCTTTGAAATAATATGGGCATGTCCAACGAGATCTCAGCTTGCCAGAAAATAAATACAACCTAAAATTATACAAAAGAACTTTTTGTCTATGTTCAAATGACTTTCGACTAATCGACTTATCATGATTAGTTTTCTCTTTGTAAATCTTTGCATTCTCATATGCATCATTCATAATTTCTTCCAACTCATTGAGTTGAAGCTTACTGTGATTCCCAGCTGTTGTACACAGATCAACATTAAAGGTCTTAATTGCGCAATAGGCTTCATTTTCTAACTCAACGGGTAAATGGAAGGCTTTCCCATAGACAAGTCTAAAATGAGACATACCAATGGGTGTCTTATAAGCAGTTCGGTATGCCCAAAGTGCATCCAGTAACCGTGTAGACTAATCTTTACGATTAGGATTCTCTGTTTTCTCTAATATTCGCTTAATTTGTCAGTTAGAAACTTTGACTTGACCACAAATATGGGGATGATATATTGTAGAGACTTTATGTGTAATAAAGTACTTACTTAAAATTGTCTTAAAAGATCTATTACAAAAATGTAATCCTCCATCACTAATAATGGCTCTAGGGGTACCAAATCGGAAAAATATGTATTCTCTAACGAACTTAGGGGTGCACATCGGTCGGTCGGGACGTTTTTTTTGCCAAAACCGTAGGCCGAACCGACCAACCCTCGGTTTACAAAATGTAAACCATAACCGAGTCGTTCTATGAACGGTTCGGTTTTTGGACCAGCCGACTCGGATCGGCGGGACGGTTTTTGCTTCGGTTTTTAATGGGTTTGACAAAAAAAAGATGCTAACAGGAAAAAAATGAAAATAAAATCATAAGATCTCAACTAAGATATACATTATTATCATAAGATCTCAACTAAGATATACATTACCAATTTCCGCTTTTGAAATTAAACATATCAAACAATCACAAAACCACAAAGATTTTTCAATTGTAACCAAAAAAATAACAATAACAACATCAAAATAAAAGGACAAACAACATCAAAAATTCAATGACCATTCAATTTAAATTCATATTTCAGATCATCTTAACACCTTGTTCATCTAAACGAAATTGAGCTCAAATCTCTGAAACACAACCACCAGAACCCATTGATTCAACAACATCACTCGAACCCCAAAAACTGTTCTAATTCTTTCTGTATCTCACTGCCAGTTTTATCTCTCTTCTTCTTATCTGCTAACCTAACTCAGAAATACTATCACACCCATCTCCCCAAACCCATTTATTCTCTTTAAACCAATAACAACAGAAACCTTAATTTCTAAACTTTCGTTGCCAACTGATAAGTGCATAATTTACATGTTTATAGTATCAATTCCATATTATTTTTAGCTATAATTCTTGCATATTATCTTGTTATTACTTTGTTTTCTATTTTATTTGTTTCTTTAGGTGAATCATCCGAAAATCAACGAAAATGGTGTTGAAAAGAGCTAAGAAGAGAAAATGGTTCATTCTGTAGTGAAAATAAGAAGTTAGAGCTACATAGTACATTTTTGGAGCGGAAATCCATAGGCATTTATGGCTAGGGAAGCATAGAAAGCTAGTCGAAAAAATAGGAAGATTACGAGAGTTTCGTCAGATTTACGACCGGGAAATCATTTCAACCCTGTCGTAGAAGGATTTAATGTTCAAGATAATTTTTAGGGTTATATTTACGGCTAGAAAATCATCAAGCTAGCCGTAGACAAGTTGAAGTGTTGAAACATGACTTCCAGATTCACTTACGGTTGAGTCTATCCATCCAAGCTATCTATAAAATGTTATGAAGAGATTTTTAAGAAACCATCTTATAGATGACGAAGAGACGAAGCCAATACAAAAAGAATAAGGTCAATCGGACGTCGGATGAAGGAGTTATGGCCAAAACAATAAAGGAAGAAAGTGAAATCCAGGATCACTTACGGCCAGGAAAGTCAAAAACCCATCCGTAAATGACCCTGGAATTGGCCAAAACATATATTTGACCAACGGTTGGGTCGTAGGAGGAAACCTAGCCGTAACCAAGAGTCTTTTGTGTGAAATTGGACTTCTAAAAAGAGAAACCCGGTCCCAGAAAGATTGTAAGCCGTAGATATCATAAGTATTATATAAGGAGACTCCCAAGACATCGAGAAGACACCTTTTACACAACTTTACAAGTCTAGATCAACAACACAAGAGGAGAAAGCTAGGGTTTCAGAGCAGTTCCATTATCGTAACGATTTCTTATCGATTTTCTTATATGTGTAACATGGATGCTTCTACATACATGAGTAGATAAATACCTAATTGATTGAGGATGAATTCTAAGTTCTAGACATGACTTGGGTTATTACATATGAATCTATTTTGAAGTTCTTCACATGATTATCGTTTGTTTTTACTAATATGAATGTTTATGCTTGATTGATAGATTGTTTAGGTGGCCAACTAAATTGATATGTTAATTAATATAAAGCTAGTAAACATTGGGTATCCGTAATTGTACCATAACATCTTACACAAGTAGAGAACGTGAAACCTTATAGAGGGATTCTTGAAAGCAATCGCGTGTGGGAACAACACTAGAAAGTGGACCGAGCATACTGAGTCTAACTACTAGGATCAAACCTAAACTCACAAACCTTAAAGCATTCGACTAAGTTACATCTTGTAAGCGAACCTCAAGGTGGCTCAGTTGTATAGAATACGATGACTAAGCGTACCTGTTACCCGGTGATAGTAGAAGTTTTGGGGATAACTAAACGTACCTGTTATTCTACGGTTGGTGATGATCTGTGATAAATGAATAATAGATGAGTATACTAACTCAATGATTGTTCAGTAACGAATAAAGATTCCTCGATCATATTTCTCTCAATTTCTTACAACTTAATCTTTTAAATTGCTTTCTTATTTATTTAGCTTAAAACCTAAAAAAAAAAACCTTTTGTGACACTTTAAACAATTGAAACACCTCGCTCCTCGTGGGAGCAAACTCTATTTACTACTATATTATTCATTATTAAAGTAGAAGATAAGTGAATTAGTTTGTGCACCTATGACATGCATCAAATTTTGGCGCGTTGCCGGGGAGCAGTTGGTTTTAGTTGTTATTTATTTCCGTTTATTTTTGTTTTTAGATTTTGTTTTTAGTTTTTAACTTTGTTTTCTAGATATTTTTGGTTTCAGGTACTTAATCTCTGGCACCTAAACTTTGGGATTACCGGAGGTGCGAAATTCAGACTCGAAGGGGGGCGATACTACAATAACCTCAATTTTGCTGCAAGATCCACCTCTAGAAGAGATGTGTGGTCCTCAATCTTCAAAGAAGAAGTTGCGAGAGTTTATATCTCCATGCTTAGATTCGCAACCACTGTGCATTAACATAGATGCACTAGTGGAGATGGATTCGAATCTGATTCATCATCTACCTAAGTTCAAGGGATATGCAGGTGAAAACCCAAATCGTCACCTTCAATAGTTTCAAGACACGATGACGAGTCTTAGGCATGAAACCTAAGATAGTAAAACGGATATGCTGCAAGCCTTTCCATTCTCATTGACAGACTTGGCAGAAGAATGGTTGTATTACCTTCCTTCAGGGAGTATTACGACATGGAAAAAGATGAGCAAAGCTATTTCTTGAAAAGTATTTTCCTGCTTCGAAGGCAGCATCTGCTCATAAAGGGATCACTAGTATTTTGCAGATTACTGCGAAAGTGAGTTAGGATTTTTATTTTCTAGATTAGATTTGCTCGAGGACTACCAAATAATAAGTTTGGGGGTATTTGATAGACACATTTTTATGTCTGATTTGATCTCAATTATATGTATTGTTGGTACTCGATTTTATACTTATTATGGTTTTTATGTCTTTGTAGGTGTTTTTGGAGAAATAAACTTTTGTGGGAAAATTATCTTGAAAAGTGATGTTTGGGGGGGCCCCCCCCCCCCATGAAAAAATACTAAAGGCACCCTCATTTTGGATAAGGGCACCCCTCCTAAAATTGATAAAGGCACCCATGGAGTGTTAAAGGCACCCACTTCTCTTTTAAATTTAAAATAGTTTTGGAGGGAATTCTTTATTCTCTCAAATTTTCAAACTTTGAAGATTTGGGACGTGAATAGAAAGGATATTTTCTTAAGACAAGATCTTCTTGCCTTAGTAGATAATCAAAAATGAACACCAAATCTTGTCAGATAATTTCTTGAGCCAAACAGGGAGGAAGGAATAAGTCTCGGTGATATTTAAGATTTTGTTCCCTTCTCTGCTCAATATTCTTTGCTAACTCGAGCAATAATTATAATAAAAGCAATCATCATCCAGATATCCAGCGCAACACAGATCGATAATTGAAAAAAATCAGACCCGAGATTATTCTCATTACTGCCAAGATGGATTCCCATCAATGAGAAAATTTTCACGAGGTTTAGGGTGTTGTTGATGCTGTAGTATAAATAAGGGTGATAGAGGAAGAGATTGGGGGGGGGGGGGGGGGGGTCTGGAGAGGCCAGAATCACAAAATCAAAAATCCAGAAAATTCTCGTGATGAAGAAGATGAACAAAACATTGCGAAAGCGTTGAAGTTTCCGTGGCCAAAAGGTTAAAGATTATGTTGCTAAATCTTTTAGCTTTGCAACGTTTATCTTCATTCGCAACATTTATCTTCAGTGAAACACATTCCTTCTGTAACAGTGAGTCTGTAACACTTATAAACGTTGCAAACTCGCTGTTTTCATTATTTTCACTTTTTTTTCATCATTTGTAAACACTTTGAGCTATGTATCAATCTTTTGAGGGTGTTTTCAACATGATGAGCTAAACCCCATCTCTGAGGCGACGGGGAAAGCTTTTTTTTCCAAAAATTATGTGGTAATATTTATATAATTAATTTGTTCAATTTTTTTATGATTATTTGTCTTGGTTAAAAATTGATTTATTGATTTTTATTAAACAATTGTGATTTCGTTAGATGATACATGCTTGGCCTAGGTTTTTGATGTTCCATGCTTTTGTTATACAATTGTTGTTTTAAAAGTCTACTTGTTGCAATATTTTAGAATCAAATTAAATGTAAGAATTGCATAATTATAATTATTGAATTAAATCACTTTAAAATTTGGAAAATAGTGGAGTCTTAGCCTCAGTTTACTCTCAATTTTGTTATCAATTTTATTTGAGTTTTGCTATTTTTATTCTTAGAAATTAGGTTTAAAAAAAAATCTTCAAAAGTCTTGAACGAACCTTTATTTACCATAACTACAACCATCAGTTTTTGGCGCCGCCGACGCGGACTTGTTTTTAAATTTGTTTTTAGTTTTAATTAGGTTAATTAGTTTCGTTAGATTTTTATTTTATTTTATTTTTAATTGTTCTATTTTACGTTTTTGAGTATTTTTCTTTGTATTACAGGTTTTGGATAAAAAAGAAATTGGAGCCAAAAATTATATATATTGATTAAAGACTTGGAGTCAAAGACAAATAGAAAAGAACGAAAAAAGAAAGCAAGATATTTTTTAGTTAATTTTTTTAGTTTTATTTAGGGTTTTTATTTTATTATATTTTATTTTTTTAGAAAACTGTATTAGGAAATTCTTATTATTTTTGTAATTATTTTAGGTAATTTTTTTTTTTGCTTTTTTCTTCTTCTTATTTTTGGACTTTGGACTTTTGAACTTATTATTATTTTTAAACCCTACGGAAGGGTATTTAAATATAAACTGCAACAGGGAAGGACGACAATTACGATATTGTCTCGGCCCCTCGGGTTCGTACACTGACATAGGAGTCGGTGGCCTGAGTCGACTTCAATGGTTCATTGCCCGTCTGGTACGGTAGGTAAGACTCGATCAACCCACGAATCCCCTGACAGTGGGTTTTCTGTATTCCTTCGTAATGCGTATATGTTGAGGACTTGAATACGGATCTATTTTCTAGTAAAGGGCAAGGACTGGCCATATAAGATAAAGACTCGGATTTCATCATCGTTTCCTTCTTTCCCGCCTTAGGAACACGTTACCTAACGCGAACCTAAGCCTAAAATTTGACTACAAAGAGACCTATATGGTAACAAGATTATTGGAAAATCATTCAAAAGGACTGTATTGGTTACTTTGTTAGCCTAAATTAAAATTCAGAAAGATTATAGTTGATTAGAGCCTCCTTGTAACCCAAGGAAAAGTTACCAAAGAGGCAGGGTTATCAAAGCTCCTTAGAGGTTATCCTGTTTCTATTCAATTTAATCTAATTCGGATCCTCCTTAGAGCTTATCCTGTAACTAGTTTCCTTTTGGAAGAATAGAAGCTGGTATAGAAACAATCTAAGTGGAGCCATCATGCTTTTTGTTTGCTAAATTCAGTAGGTTTGATTTGGTTGAGTCGACCTTGTTTGTGTATGTTTAGAACCCCCTTCCTGTTAGGATTTATTTTCTTAGATTTTTTGTAAATATATTAGGAAGTTTTTGTCATAAAATGTCGAACTGGTATTATGAAGACCAATTCAATGAATATCCGACTGAATTTCAAAATAGATATTATCCGTACTATCAACATGGTGTGGATAGTAGTAAGGACCGCCACCAACCTTTTGGAGGTTATTGCTCATACCAGGGTGATCCCAATTACTATTCATATACACACCCGTCTTATGAACATGAAAATGAGAAAAATTCAAGTTTTTTTTGTCTTGGAGGGATGCCCTAAAGCAGATGCAATCTAGTACTTATAATGAACCTATTAAGCCTCTAGAAGAATCACACGAGCAATTACGATCTAGTACTCCTTATGATCCAATTGTTTCTCTACAGAATTCCATTAAGGAGTTGACTGAGGATACAAGAAGGTTTATATAAAGCATGGGGGGAACAATTAGTAGTCCAACTCTTTCTCTAGAAGAATCACACGAGCAATTACAATCTAGTACTCCTTATGATCCATTTGTTTTTCTAGAAGAATCACTCAAGGAGTTGACTGAGAATACAAATAGATTTACATTAAATGTGAATGAAAGTCTTGCAAAGAATGATATTGCTCAAAATGATCTTAATTTCCAATATAGTGATACCCTTGATAATTATTCACCTAGTCAACAGGGCGAGGATAAAATTGGTAACACTACTTATTTAGACTAGGTTCAAACATCTTCATATTATTATGATGAAGAGGATAATATTGGTGAAGAACTTGAAATATACAGGCAGAGTGATCAAGAAATTGTCACTCCAATTGTGCTTCATGATGATAGCGTTATTTCTGTTTCTAATCCAAATAATTTTAATGATTATTCACCTATTCAAAAGGAAGAGGATTTGACTAGAGATACCACTATTTTAGACGGTGTAGAATTTTCTTGTTTTGAAGCCGATTAATGGTTTAGAGGAACGAGTTTGTCCTGAGACTAGTGATTTAGAGTTTGGCGATTTGAAAACAATAGTCTCTGACGAAGATGATAGACTCCTAGAGAATTTTAATGTGATAGAGGATGATTTGATTCGGGTTGATAGAATAGTTTCCCCAGTGGATTTTGCTGTCTTAGAAACCTAACCTTTTCAGGTCCCAGAGGCTGAAATACCAGTAATCTTAGGTCGGCCCTTTTTAGCTACATATAATATCGTCATCAATTACGAAAATGGAATAATTAATTTTTCTTTTGGTAACTTGACTATTGAACTGAATCTATTTAGTATGAGTAGACAACCTTCTTGTGAGATCTATGATTTAGAATAAGTGAGCGTAACTAGTACTTTAGTTCAGAAATCTTTACCAAACACTTTGTTAGAAGTTCCATTAGAGAAATGCCTAGCCCACTTTGGGTTTGATGTTGACGATTATAGTGTTATGAATGAGGTGAATAATTTATTAAATTTGGCACCTTTGATGGACACTTATAATATATGGAAAGCTAAGTTTGAACTTATACCAATTTCTAAGTCTACCTTATTTCCTTCTATAAAGGAAGTTGAGTGCAGTTCTGACCTTAAGGACCCTAGAATCCAACCAACAGTTTTTAGTCCGTATGAGAGTAATGTCCACCCTAAGTTTGGGGGTACCGATGATTCTTGTGATTGTCAAGTATCCTTGCTTAAAGTCCCTAACTTGGGACTTGAAATTTTCACCTCTACCATTATCATCTTCAAACTAGATTCTCTGAGCCTGTTGATGTCCAAAAAGAAGTTCAGTTGTTAAAAACCCATTCTCTGGTCGATGTGGTTCACCTAGGCAATAATACCAAGATTGATTTTATTTTCCCACCAAAAAAATTTCTTCCAATTGTGGACGTTTGAATTTCAAATGTATTAGTTATTAATTTTGAGACTAAGCCTAATTACTTTAGGAGATTAGAATCGACATATTTGCTTAAGAATGACCACCATTTTCGTAGTAGTCAACTGTGTGGGTTAAACCTGATTGAAATTGAGGATCCTCAATTATTCAGGTTATTATTATATGCCTTAAATTTATTATTTGAATTTTTCCAGACTCTACAACCTGATCCTCCGGGTCCTGCCTATGGGGAAATTCAGCCTAAAGAGATTTATCTAGACCCTTTCATAGAGCCCGAACCTGAACCTCAATTAGATGTAGTTGTCTTAAACAAGACAATAGATAGGGATAAGGGTGTGCTCGGTTTGTTCACTTTCTGGGCCTGCTGATAGACACATTTTAGTGTCTAAATTGCACCTTAATTTCTAGTGAGTTAGTATTCGATTTTGCGTTTATTACGTGTTTTTATGCTTTTGTAGGAACATCAGAAGAATAGAGATTTGTGGAAAAATTTGCTCAAAAAGTGATAAAGGCACCCAAGGACAAGTGTTATTGGCACCCCAAGAATGGATAAGGGACACCCTAGAATCGGCCGAGTCAACCCAGCGAGTCAACTCAGCCGAGCCGGATCGAGACTCATCGGAGACAGTCCTGTACACTCAAAATCCACGAGATTTTCGAGTTGTTTTGCGATTCTAAGTACCCCACAAGCTAGAAGAGATTGATACAAGCCTCAACACGTCAAAAACAGAGGAAAATTGGCCGGAAATCACGGGAAACACTAATTTTCCGATTCCGGCTAGGAGAGGGATTGTTTCATCAAATTGGGATAAGTATTGCGAGTTTGATTGGGTTTGGGACTCTCCCAAGGGTTCCTAGAGCCTATATAAACCAAGAGAAGCCAAGAGAAATCGACACGCAGCCCCAGAAATCAAATCAGAGAAATTCCGGCCACTTATGTCATCCACCATCACCGGGGAAGACGACTCAGCAACATCTACATCTGTTGCTGATTCAAACTGTTCTGTTGCGTTTCCTCTTTACCTTTCTGTTGCCTTAATCCTTTGTGTAACAGCTGAACCTTCTTTTGTAACGCATATACGCGTATCAAATCAGCTGTGTTACACCTATTTCACCTTGTAATCAATATTTTGAGCAATGAAAGAGTATTTTGAGCAAGTTTTCTCCACCATGAGCTAAGTTTATTTGCTGGGATGATGGAGGAGGTTTTTCTCTCAATTTTTGGCGCCGCCGACGCGGACTTGTTTTTAGGTTTAGGGTTTTAGATTTATTTTTAGGTTTTTATTTTTATTTTTATTATTTTACTTTGTTCTATTTTACGTTTCTTTTGGTATTTCTCTTTTTGCTACAGGTTGAATTTTGGATCGAAAGGGAGTAAGCCAAAGTTTTGGAATTAAAGCTAAAGACTTGGAGTTAAAGGGAAAAGCTTAAAAAAACGAAAAAAGAAGATCGAAAATTTTATTTTTCTTAATTAGATTTTTTTATTTTTTAATTAGTTTTAATTAGTTTAGAAAATTGTATTAGGGTTTTATTATTTCTGTAATTTTTCTTTTATTTTCGGACACTTTTTGGACTTTGTGTTGGACATTTTTGGACATTTTATTATTTTTAAACCCTACGGAAGGGTAGTTTTAAATATCAAATTGTGTGCAGGGAAGGACGACAATTACGATATTGTCTCGGCCCCTCGGGTTCGCACACTATTGAAAAGGATATTAGTGGCCCGAGTCGACTTCAACGGTTCATCGCCCGTCTGGTACGGGAGGTAAACTTCGACCAACCCACGAATCTCCTGTCAGTGGGTTTTCTGGACGCCTTTGTATGCATATATGCTGAGGACTGAATACAGACTTTAATTTTTGCATAGTAAAGGGCAAGGCCTGGCTATACAAGATAAGGTTTCAGATTTCATCACCGTCTCCTTCTTGCCCGCTTTAGGAAAACGAAACCTACGCGAACCTAAGCCTAAAATCTTGACTAGAAAGAGACCTATAGGGTATCGAGCTTATTGGAAAATCGTTCAAAAGGACTGTACTGGTTACTTTATTAGCCTAACTCGAAGTTCAAGAAGATTATTTTAAGTTGATTAGAGCCGCCTTGTAACCCAGGGAAAAGTGCCAAAGAGACAGGGTTATCAAAGCTCCTTAGAGCTTATCCTGTTTCTCTTCGACTTAATCTAATTCGACTCGTTCTAAGAGGTTTGCTAAAATTGTAACCAGTTGCCTTTTGAAAGAATAGAAGCTGGTCTAGAAACAATCTAAGTAAGCCATCATGCTTGTTGTTTGCTAGATTTAGGTTTGATTTGGTTGAGTTAGGGCACGATTGTGTTTGATTAATTGCTTGTTAGGATTTAATTTTTGCATGCCAAGAACGCCCTTAAGGCGAACTTGGGATAGAGACCCTCAAGGTAGGTTAATTAGTGGAAGACTGGTAGTTCACCTTAACCTTGAGAAGCCAACTGAGAGTGAACTAGTCATTCCCGAGACCGTGTCAGCAATGACATCTCTGAAGGATTTGTTGAATCCGACCCGGACCTCACGTCCATCTTGCATCAAGTTAGCCGCTACTGAAGCGAGCTACGAACTGAAACCCGGAATCATCCAGATGCTTCCATTATTCTTAGGAAAATAAAACGAAAATCCTTATTTTCATGTTAGGGAATTCGAGGAAATATGTAGCACAATCAGGATTAGAGACTTGAATGACGAGTCTATTAAACTCAGACTATTTCCCTTTTCACTAAGAGACAAAGCCAAGTCGTGGCTATACCTCTTGGCTCCTCAGTCAATTGAAACCTATGCCCAACTTACTTCAGCTTTTATTCAGAAGTTCTTCCCTATGAACAAATTTCGTCTGTTAGGCAGAAAATATGCACGTTTTCCCAGCTAGAGGGAGAGTCTCTGTATGTGTATATAGAAAGGTTCAATGACTTATTGTCCCAATGCCCAGACCACGGAATAGAGGAGTTAAGGCTAGTTCAGATCCTCTATGAGGGTTTGGACTAAGCATCTATAACCTTGGTCGAGTCTTTGTCAACCGGAGGGTTCGACAGTAAGACTCCTGCTGAGGCGATGAAACTTCTACGTGACATCGCCGAAAAGACCCAGCAGTGGGAGAGCATTAAAGAGCCAAAAAGAGCAATTCTTCTAGGAAGAGGAAATGTTAATAGGGTAGAAGGATCTTTTGATCCAAAGGCCCAAATAGAAGCCTTATCTAGAAGGCTAGAACTGGTCTAAATGAATCAAGCTAGTAGTTCAGAGCCCAACCAATTCGAAGAGCAGGCTTTTTCTCTTTATAATAACACTAGATTTGATAACCAGAGAAAGTTCGACCCATATTCGGAATCTTATAACCCTGGCTGGAGAAACCACCCGAATCTTTCCTGGTCGAAAAGCCAGGCTCAAGGTCATTTTAGTAATGCTGAAGGTCCTCCAGGCTTCAGTTATAAGAATTCGACTGGTCCAACTCAGCCCAGCAATGACGAAAAGAATGAGCAGAGATTCCATACCTTAGAAAAAGCTATTTCTAGTTTACAAACCTCAGTTAGTGACATTGCTGCGGCTCTGAGAGAGAGAGAACCTGGTAGGTTCCCTAGTCAACCCCAACCCAATCCTAGAGGAGTCAATGAAATGTCGACTGGTGAGAAATCATCCAGTCATGTGAATGCAATTAGTACCCTTAGGAATGGTAAGGTAGTGGATAACAAGGTAACTAGGCCTGATAGTGAACAAACTGTAGTTCACCCTGACCCAATAGATGAAGAGACTGATAAAGTCTCTGACGAGCCTGAGGCAACCCCTCAGAGAACTGATTTCATGCCTAGAGCCCCATACCCAAGGTTGTTAGCACCTACTAGGAAGGAATCCAATTTTAATGAAATAATGGAAGTTTTTAAGAAAGTCACGATCAACCTTCCATTATTAGATGCAATTAGGCAGATTCCTGCATATTCCAAGTTTCTTAAGGACATGTGTACGCGAAAGCGAAAACTTAGCGTACATAAGAAAGCTTTTCTAGCTAGTCATGTAAGTTCAATTATATAGAGTAGTACGGCCCTTAAGTACAAAGACCCAGGTTCCCCAACCATAGCTTGCACAATAGGAAACTACCGGGTAGAAAGAGCCTTACTCGATTTAGGAGCCAGTGCGAACTTACTGCCGTACCATGTGTACCTCCAGCTAGGACTAGGCGATTTGAAACCGACTCAGATGACTTTGCAGTTAGCTGATAGGTCTGTGAAAATTCCTCGTGGTGTCATAGAGGATGTTTTGATTGAAGTGGATAAATTTATTTATCCAGTGGACTTTGTTGTGCTTGATACCAGACATGTGCCTGATCCAGAGAATCATATACCGGTTATACTAGGTCGCCCGTTCTTAGCAACATCTAATGCGATCATTAACTGTCGTAACGGTGTTATGAACTTGTCTTTCGGTAACATGACTATTGAGCTGAATATCTTCAACATTAGTAATCAACCACCTGAGCTAGATGACCCCACCTTAGAAACCGTCAACATGATAGAGACCCCAGTTCAGGAGTCATTACCAAACACTTTGATAGAAGACCCGTTAGAAAAATGTCTAGCCCACTTTGGATTAGAGTTTGATGAGTTAGGCCCATCAGAGACCTTACCTGTGGTTGTAGCTTCAAATTTGGATAGTGACCAAGAAAATAGGCTAGTAACCGTGCTTCAGGACAATAAGAAAGCTTTAGGATGGACCATAGCAGATATTAAGGGAATTAGCCCAACAGTTTGTATGCACCAGATCCATTCAGAGGAGGAATCCAAACCGTATAGGGAGATGCAGCGTAGGCTCGACCCATTAGAAGATCCATTAGAGAAATGCCTAGCCAACTATAGAATTGATGGCGATAATGATAGTGTTATTAATGAAGTGAGCACTTTGTTAGGTTCTGCACCACCAGATTGTAATTTAGAAGAACCAATTGACTATTTTCGAGAATCTGACAATCCAGAAATGAGGGAAATTGTTATTAGTCTATCTAGAGACACTGAAAACTCTAAGTTTGGGGGTGACTATCATTCTCCCTGTGCTGTACCATTAACTCTTAGGAAGGTCCCTAGCTTGGGACCTGACATATGCACATCTGCCATTGTACAAGATCATCTTCGAGCTAGATCCACTGATCCTCCTGTTCAGAAAGAAGTTCAGTTGCCAAAAACCAATCCTCTGGTCGATGTGGTTTACCTAAATAGGGATCGAAGTGTGCTCAGATTGTTTATCTTCGTAGCTTCCTACTGTTTCCTTCTATTGTGGATAACACTATTTGATTCAGATGATCCACAGTTGTTCCGATTATTGCTATATGATTTAAGAAGGTAACTTATGCTCATGCGACACGGTAACATCTTTCCATAATTCCTTTTCATGCAGTGTTTAGAAACATTGAGGACACTGTTTATTTTAAGTTTGGGGGTATTGGGAGACTTTTTAGGATTAATAAGATTTGGAATTTAGAAGCATGTGAACAATTCAGGGTGACACTAACCACTCTAGGTAGATGGAAACTTAGCCATTTTGCTATAAGGATTGGTGTGCCCAGCTAGATGGTCTATTCATAAAGGAGACAGAGTTCAGGTGTTAGAAATAACATGATAGTTGTCACCATCACATCACGTTCTGTTTTATTATTTGCAATTTCGTGTTTCTCTGAGAGTATTGGTGGGTCCTAGCATCGACATGTTAATTAGCGCTGGAATGACATTCAGTGTGTTGAGATCATGCCCTACATGAATAATACGTTAGTGTTTTAGAGTTATGTGTGTGGTCCCCCTGTCTCCGTCGCCT
>JAJJMC010017017.1:1268579-1352267 GCA_023531435.1 Papaver californicum
TGCTTTGAACACTTTTTGAGCCAATTTTTCCACAAATCTTTATTCTTTTAATGTACATACAAAAGCATAAAAACACGTAATAGACACAAAATCGAATACTAACTCACTAGAAATTAAGGTGTAATTTAGACACTAAAATGTGTCTATCAACTATACAACCCAAAAGACATGCGTCTATATACAAATACACCAAAGGGACAAGTAAAAGTGGTTTTCTCTTGGTCTTCAGGGGCAATAGGGATTTGGTTATATCCAGAATTACCATCTAAGAAACAATAATATCTATGTCCGGCTAACCTCTCAAGCATTTGGTTAATGAATGAAAGAGGAAAATGATATTTGCTCGTGACCTTGTTCAATTTCCTATAGTCAATATATACACGCCATCTGGTAGTCTTCCAGGTAAGGATCAATTTATTATTTTCCTTCTTGACTACTGTGATTCCTGATTTTTTGGGTACAACTTGAACATGAATGACCCAAATACTATCGGATATCGGTATATGATACCCGCATCTAATAATTTTAGATCTTCCTCTCTCACAACCTCTTTCATGTTAAGATTCAGTCTATATTGCATTTATGTAGATGTTTTAGCATTCTTTTCTAATTAAATATGGTTCATGCAATCACTAGGAATAATACCTTTCAAATTTACAACAGACTAACCTATAACCATCTTATGTTCTAAGGACATCTACCAATATGCCTTCCTGTTATAATGTATGATTTGAAGCAATTATAACAGGTAAAGTGTCTGCAGATCCTAAGTAAACATATTTCAGAGTGTCAGGCAATGGCTTAAGGATCAAGGCCAGATCTTTCTCGACAAATGAAACAATTCGAGCCTCAGGCAAAACTAGAGGTTCAAATCTAGGCCTCCATTTGTTAGGGTCTAGAAGCGGTACGGAGTCTAACAAGGCGTTGACTTTACAAATAACACTATATCATCAAAATCCTTCCTGATCATCTATATGGTTCTGCAAGAAAGTATCATGGACTATTTCATCAATCATGCAAACAGTTTCATGGTTATCAACATCAGGGGGAGAACGACAACATGAAAAACATTCACTTCCATTTTCCAACTACCAAAAGTAAGTTCCATAATACCATTCATGCAATTTATGATTGCATTAGCGGTTGCTGTCCTAAAATAATATGAATACGACCACTAGGATCTGACACAAGTTGTGTATTTAGAATTACGAAGTCCACAGGATAAATAAAACTATCAATCTGTACAAGAACATCTTCTACCACTCCTCTAGGAATTTTAATAGACGTATCTTCCAATTAGAGTATAACACTAGTGGGTTTCAAGTCATCAAGTCTTAATTCCTTATTCATATAATATGGCAAAAGATTCACATTGGCCCCTAAATCTAACAAAGTGTTCAATCTTGTGTTCTCATATAGTGCAAGAAATAGTATGTGACAGACCGGAAATTTTTTGCTTCCAATGGGTCGGGTTTCGGTCCATTAGACCAGCTCCAACTTCCCGATACGCTACTCGAGAAACCGAACTTTTAAATTTTGTCGAACCAATTTGATCTTACCAAGAAAATTTTCATCGATTTAATTTAAAATGTTTTATAAGCATGCAACCATAAATTTTATATTTCAAGGGTCATCGAATCCTTCCAACTGCTTTACAGTTTTGATATCATTTCTGATATTTATCGATACCAACAGATGATATGAATCACCAATCATCTCTTATAAACACCAAACTTAAGATATTGAGACTCTGCTGAACAGAAATCTCACTGATTTGAGGGTTAGGATTCTCTGATCATATGTACTTCACCATAGTACTAAGAAATCCCATGATATCCGTCGTGAAGTCAATTGGGACCTTCTGAGCATACGTCCCATACCGTATACCCTTGTATACCAAAAGAGTCCACAATTTCGTAAGGGTCATCGAGTCCGGAAAATGATTTCCATCGCTTCTACTGTGAGGTTCTCTTGCCGCCGTTACAGCTAACGGTCATCGTTACAGTTAATGGTCTTCCGGTTTGCCACTCGTAAGTGGGAGCTAGCAGGCCTGACAACACACACCGTTCCAGCGATGGGTGGGGATGATCAGTCCCGTTGTCTACCACCGTTCCAGCGATGGTCTTCCAGATAGCCACCTGTAGATGAGAGCCCCAGTGGGCATGGCAATTCACAGTACTAGGTAAAGCTCAAACGACTATCTTTTAAATGATATGAACTACTCAAAAGAGTTAGTAATCATTTCTAGATGGATGATATGAAATGCCACTGTATGCAATAACCATCCCTTCTCAGATAATATGAATTACCTGGAATGGTAATGATCATCTCTATCACATGTATCATACATATGATATGAATTACCTAGTGTGGTAATAATCATCTCTTATCGCACGTTTTGTACATTTATCAGATGATATGAATTACCTTGGATGGTAATAATCATCTTTCACTAAGTAGTATGAACAACCAGTAATTGGACTGCAACTACCTCGAGAAGATTGCAATCATCTCCAAATAAATGGTATGAACTACCGCGCAGCAACCAGCACTTTTAGATGATATGAACAATCTTGTGCTGAACCGCTAAGCGGCTGCCTACGTACCCTCTCCGTAGCTCGAAGGGATCAAGCACGACCGTAGTTCGTCTTATTGATAATATGAACTACTCTTACCGGTAGCAATTATCTCTTGCTAGTTGATATGAAATACTTGTTTAAGGTAGCAATCAACTCTTAAACAACACCGAGACATGGATACCACTCAAGTTATTTAAATAACCTTCACTGCGGTCCTGACAACCCAACTCCATTAGGAAATTTCACGAGCACCTTGTATGCATGACTCTGATGGCAACTAGTCATGGATTGTTGGTGATTTCAGGCACCCAAACTTCTTCCCTGCATTTACCATTCATTCAACATTAAAACCATTCGTGCACACACATTGAATTCACATAATTCCACTTCAGACAGTCATTCATCCCTATTTTAATCGAAACAACACCATCATCTCTACTTGACTTCTTCTCAATGATTCAGATTAACCAAAACCCAACAATGCCAACACCCTTGTAACTCAGAACCCATCATCACAAAAACCTTCTTCTAGTTCTCAGATTCAATTTCTTCTACAACCATAGCCTTGTTCTTGAAATCAACTCAGACCCACTTTTCTTCTTCACATCCATCATCAACAGTTCTAACTCGAGCTCAGTTCATAACGTCCTGTATTATTCTCACCACACTACCAGTTCACGGCGAATCATAGTTTTCTTCATTCAAGCTTCCAATCCACCAGTTTCCATATATCTTTTTGCCAAGAACTCTGCATGTTGTTTTCTCGATCTAGATTAAACAACTCAGACTCAAAATCTTGTCCACCTTGCTGCCAAACTATTAACGATAACCCATTCCTCCATTTCCAGCAGATCCCACAGATCAATTGTCATAATTGTTGAATAAATAGACTTGCATCATACCATGGCCATGTCAACAAATCCATAGTCTTCTTGTTGATGTTTCCAGCGCAAGAACTTTCCAGGAATTTGTAACCCAAACTAAATCTGATTCATACAATTCCACTCATGGCCTCAACTCCTTTTCTTCTTCATTGTTCCCCTCTCCTTCTGTTTTTTTCTCTTCTTCACTCTCTTTAACCACAGATTCACCACATTCCAGCTGTACCTACATCTCACAGACCCATCATTCATCTTACCAAAATTCGAGACCCACGTGTAAGAAAATAAGAAAAAGAATAAGCCTCAATCTTGACATGTAGACACGTATCCAGCTCCATGCATAGCTATTTATACACCCAAAGGTTTAAACTAGGGTAAACTTTCATTTGGGCACTACCATTTATTATTGAGGCAACCTTAGAGTGTTAAAAGACATTAAGACAATTTAAACATTGTAGAATTTAGTAAATGGGTTGGTTAAACCCGAGTAAAAGTTTAAAGTGTCACATAGTAGGACAACCGTGATCTTTGTTTTTAGGTGTGTTTTTTTGAGTAATAATATAGTTCACTCACTACACCAAAAGGGCTTGTTCCAACACCTTGGGTTCATAATAGATAACTACCCTAGTGTGTGGGTTAAATACTAACAAGTCAAGTCCATTAGATTTGACCAAAATACACCACCCATATATTTCCTATGTATTCATCATTTCCCCAACATACCTTCCCCTGATATTATTGAATTTTGCCTGATTTAAGTTCCCCTCTTTCCTAAATTTTCACTCAAAAGTTTTATGGAATTTTCGGGAATGAGAGCGTGAAATTTCCCCCTTTACCATTAATTTCAGTACAACTTTATTCAGAATTTCAATACAGCTTTATTCAGATTAATACAAAGAGAAAGTGTTTTCAATCCCATATATCTTATCTTCTCGTCTGCTGCTCTGACTCTCTCACTCTCCATAATTTCATTCTCCGCTCTACAATTTTTATCGCAACTCCAAAATCATTAATCAATATTTGGTAAGGAAACTATGTAAAACCCTAGATCTACAATCTTTTCAACTTTTGTTCCTCAATTTCGGTTTTGAAAACGGGTATTTTATTACTATAAACCCTAGAAATCTTTTGCATCTTAAACGATTCTTTTGTCTGGTTTTAATCAAGTTTTTGGTTTTATATATGTAGTTTAAAATTTCTATTCCTTAATTTAAGTATTGAATTATTTTTTTTATAGTTGTCTTAACCCTAGAAATCTGATGTACGTTCAGAAAGATTTTTTTCCTAATTATTAATTAGGGTTTTGTTGTTAAATATGTAGTTTATGATTTTGAGGGTTTATTTTGACATCAATAATTTAAGTTTCATAATCATTTGGTTTGGGATTTTACCTGATTTTAGTGTGTAAACTTTGATATATATATGATATCTTGGCTCATCTTATTGTGTCATCTGTCGGTGAGTTCTAGTAGTATTAGCAAGTTACTTGAGAGGTTAGTATGTGAAAGAGTAAAGAAAGGAAGGGAAACTAGAAAATCAATTAGTCAGTCACTTAAAGTTATCAATTCTTGTTCTTTTCTGTTATGTTTGTTTATATCAACAACATCATCTATTTATCGTTAACATATCATAACCATGATTCCATCTCCAGAACCTCTATTCCATCATCTTGATTTTGTAAGATCAACAAGAATTCTTAGTTTAATTTATTATACTTGTGAATACATTACTTAAGTATTACTGTAGTTGTTTTAGGGTGAAAACAAATGTACTGCAAAGTGGTAGTTCGAAGTAGATTCGAGAGATCAAGCTCGAACAGGATGTGCCTAAACCAAGAAATGGTCGTTCACGTCCTGCTTCGATGACAAAAACGTAAGGGATTAGGGTAGGTCTTAGGGAAGGGAAGCAAAGAAGGTTGAGAAATATCAGTAGTGTGTGAAGAAGAATGGATTCTCCTTAGAAGAATCACAAGTTCTGTAAGTTTTGGTTTCTTCAGACTGATTGTGTGGTTGTCTTGTTCTGTCTTGTTTCGAATAGATGAGAATCATCTATTTATAGTTTGAAGAGGACACACTGATTTTCTCGTAAGTAGTGGAAGTTAGGAAGATATGGAGAAGTGATGATTGTGTTGTACTGGAGTGGTGCCCGGAAAGTAGGGAAGACCTGTCTGACCACTACTTCTCATCCTTTCAACTGCTCTGTAACCGCCCACTTCTTGTTACCTTTTTGTTTGTGGGGTTTGTATCATCACCCACGATGTCGTATACTGCCAGACCAATACCCCAATGAGAATCCCCCCCATGTTGTATTTGATATCTCGTGGAAAATAGTGGAGTCATAAGCCACTATGGTTTTCATTAAGTCAAGTCAAGTCAAATGATTTGCTAAGTCAGTGAGATAAGTTAAACGACTCACTGGATTGATAGCCAGACTGATTAGTGTCGAGTATGGGAAGTTCATGGCCATGTACTTTCTTGAAAGTAATGTGGCATATTTAATGGCTAAGTATTAGCTCATAAGTGACTTATTATAAGTCTGAGAGACATATGAGGCCAGATGTCGGTGCTTTAGCGGGGTAGAGGAATTGGTTAACTCATCAGGATCATGACCTGAAGGCTACATGTTTGAATCATATCCCCGCCTTAGTTAAAGGCAATTAAGGTAGTGTTCTACACTAACTGACTTGCAGGGCCTCTTGAGAAAGGAGACCCACTGGAATTCATATAAGACTTGGTATTGAATCAATATTGAGAAGAAAGGCATATTTCTGAGTAAAGTAGCTAGCATAGCGAATACTAGTCACTTAGCACAAATAAGAATGTACTCGCTCTTTTAATATAAAAGGGTACCATGCTAGCGTCTCAGGAGTAGGATCAATATGCATAACTTCTAGTAAATATTAATTGTAATAAGAACCAAACACCATTACTCTACAAGTAATGTCTATTGAAAAAAATACCATTACTCTACAATAATGCCTAAAAGCAACCGCCAAAAAACTATCATTGTACCTGTAATGCATACAAGAGTTGAACTAAATTCTTTGGCCAATTAATCAATTTACCGGGCATAACATCTTCAAGCTTCCCAGCAACATCATATAAATCAACACTTGTGTTGAATATTTCACCAAGGATAATATTATAAACATTTTCCTCTGGTGAAGCGAGGGTATTCATCTCCCCAAAACCAACATGTTTCCCTTTGAAGTTCTTCAAGAAGCATTTCCTGGGAAAGGTAGGGTTGTAAGATTCCCACAACAGTGAAAATGAAGATTTTATTATCAATAATAATGTTTGATAAAGAAACAAAAAATATAGACTATAAAACATGTTCTTCAGCAGAGTTAAGTTCAAATGCAAGTCTCAAAAACGATATAACTTCAATGGAAAATCAAAGCAACATAGTCAAATAAACTGTAGAACAATCATATCATAACTTCACATCATTAAAACTTATACAAAATTAACAACACCAACGTTTATATTATGTTTACTGTATATATACCTCTAAACAAACTCAATGCAATCCATTTAAGCATTATGACCGCGCCAAAGCAATGTTCTCTATCCTAGCTTATACAATCCAGGTATCTAACATGCCATGTGTACTTCAAACATTCAACAAGTTTATTATGCAGACTCTAAGATCTTTTATCATTTCTTTATTTTCTTTGTTTGGTCATTCAATTTAGCAAATCAAGTACGTGTGTCCCTAGCCAAAAAACCTAGTTGATATTTGCTTCATTACCAAGGCATATTTATTCGTACGAACACCATATCAAATCAAGTACTAATATAGGCGACTTTAAACAATATACCTGACTAGTAGTAGGAAGCTTTGGTTCATACACATTTGATGATGAAGTCATATCCTTTTGTACCATCGTCGCTAGTTGTTCAAAAAGTGTACTTATATCTTCCTTCATACTCTTGTTTTCTTCAATCACTTGACGAACAATTTATCTACTAGCCGCTGAAGCACGAAATTCAGTCTTTGAAATTCTTCTACCCATGTTACGAACGTATCCTTTGCCATCTCGTCCTAGTAGTTAGAAACAAAATATCAGTCAACACATGATTACTAATATTAAATATCAATTAAATCATAAATATTATTGAATTTGAGTCCAATTGATAACAGACCATATCAACATGGTCTTCATCCAAATCCCTTTGGTCTATGAATGGATCTTCGTCTATGAGTTTTCTGATTTGTCTCTACAATGAAGGAACCAATATTTGTAGTTGCATCAAACGATAGTTATTGTGACTAGACAAATTAAATTTAGGAAGTAATCAACGTACAAGTATATCCTCAGAAAAGGTTGCGAACCACGTTAAATACTAGTGTCAATTCATTTCTTATTCTAATTGATTATCATGTTCTAAGTGTTAATATGAGTTGATTTTATTATAAGATATCAAACTTCACTATGTTTCAAATTTTTTTGGTTGTGATCCAAAGACGCAAGAGTTTTGGTAATCACAATTTGGCGCTAGAAACAGGGAGGTAGTAAAGAATTTATTCTACCTGTCCAAATTTTCATCTTTAAAATCTTGAATCTTGTTATGATTAGAAAACTCATTTCCTTAAAAATACAATGATTTAAAGTAATATTGTAAAAACTTTACATATAGTTTTACTCTGAACTAATCAGTTGATGTTTATATAGATTTGGTCATTATGTTCATACACAATATTTCTTTTTTCATACCTCTCATATATGTTAAATTACCTAAGTTATTCTTTTAACCATGGATTTGAAAATTTAGCTCATAAACTTTCACAAAAAATTATGTTACGTTTATCTAGTTTTTGATTTTTACGTTTAACTAATTTTTGATTCTTATTAAAACAGTGAAATAAGTTTTAAATTGAATTTCCGAACTTGCTATTGATTTGTCTGCACTTGAACTTATAAAACCTGAGGTAAATTAGAAAATTATCTAGTTTATGTGTGATATGTTAAATCTTAGTTAGATATTTTCTATCAATCAAATTGCTTTATATACTTATTACGAATGTTAAAATCTTTTGAAACACATAACTTATTATCTGAACTCTTTTAGAATATTGATAAAGAAACTTCAACAACAACATAAGATTGAGCCAAGAAGAAATAACAATATCTCAAAAAAGATTACATAAATGGAAACAATGGCAAATAGAACCATGCAAGGCCAAGATGTTAATATAGAAAATTTGGGGAGTCAGACAATAGAGATTCCTCAAGAAAGGGAAATGGTGGAAGAATCACAAGGACCACAACCCATGAATGATCAAGTAAACAATCCTGTAACAAAGAGTGATGGTAGTGGAACCCGTACATCAGCGATATGAACCTGATAGATTAGATTTTGACGATTCAGAGTTGCAAAACAATAGATGGAAAAAATATTGTGAGGACATGGAACAAATACGAGAAGAAATCAAGATTTTGAAAAATAAAGAGGGAGGACGACTTGAAGGTGTGTTAAAAGAAGCCATAAGAACACCGTTGGCACCATACCTTGCGTATGCGTCAATACCGCACAAGTGCAATCTTCCCATCTTTGAATGTTATGATGGGACAAAGGATCCAGCGACTCACCTAAAATACTACAACCGCATCATGACCTGATGGGAACAAGATGATGTTGTTATGTGTCGGTATTTTTCCATCAAGCTTGAAAGGGACAACTTAACATGGTATGATAATCTTCCAGAAGGATCAGTGTGTTCTTACACACAATTGACCTGCAAGTTCCTAGAGACATACATGTATAATAAACCCGCAGACGCAGGGATGGACAAGTTATTTTCCCTTGCGTATTGGACCGAGGAGACCATCCGAGACTACACAGATCGATGGCATACGATCTGTCAAGCAGTAGGGGATGTAACTCCAGAAATTGTTATTAAATGCTACAAATGGGAGATAGCCAACCGAGAAATCCCACTCTTTGTTGATATTCATGGAAAAAATCCAAAAACCGAAGGGGATCTCAGGGATATTATTGAAAAATATGCAAGATTGGAGGATATTCAAAAGAAGCATCCGAGAATAATATCCCAACATAAGAGGGTTGCCAACAACAAGTTCCGGAAAGAGGGTTGCGGGAGAAATTCCTGACATTGAATCAAAACGAGGAAAGACAGATGATGAAAGAAAGTTTAACCGCCAATTTGAGGAGCGAGTTTTCACTAAACTCAACACCCCTTACCCACAAATTCTAAATGCAATTAAGTACATACAAGATTTTCATTGACCATGGACAAAGAAAACAACCTTCACACACACAGAATTCAAAGGAGTATTGTGAATTTCATTGCTATCAGGGCCACTCCACAAGCAGATGCAGGAATTTGAAGATGCAAGTTCAAAAATTGATTGATATGGGGGAAATGAAAGAATTTATTTATTTTCCTAATCCTCCACCAAGGCTCAATATGGGAAAAACTGTAAATATTCCACAAAATGACCAAACTATTAATATGATTTCCTATTCTGAATCGGGACAATCATCTATGAGTGTAGCTATTGATAAGAAGTTGCATAAAAAGGTTCACAGTCATGAAGTCTTCAAAGTTGCGGGAAGAGTTACCGAAACATGGGAAGAATGGATGGCTTCCCCGCTAACTTTTTCAGCGGACAAGGTTGATCATATGATTGAAACACACAATGATCCGTTGGTGCTTACTCTACCAGTATCTGGATGGAATGTCAAGACGATTCTTATGGATGGGGGTAGTTCTCTTAATATATTATTTTATGACACCTTCCAGAAAATGGGATTAAAAGATGATCAACTTACACCTTCTTGCTACACAATCTATGGGTTTAATGGGATAGCCTCAAAACCAAAAGGGGAAATTTTACTTGATGTTACAGCTGGACCAATAAGTATTCTGACTAAATTCAGTGTGGTGGAGGCTCTATCTCCATATAACCCCATCATTGGTAGACATTGAGTCCATCAATTGAAAGGGGTAACTTCAACATATCACCAATACTTGCGATTCCCGACGCTGCAAGGGGAAATGGAGATAAAAGGAGATCAGAATGTAGCAAAATCTTGTATTCTTACAGAAATATGCATGAATGGAGAACGAGTACAGCAGCAACAAAATAGGAAAAAAGAACGAAAAATGAAGGCTAAAGAAAAAGCCCTAAGTCAATATTTGATTAAGACTGCGGGAAGTGAGGCAGTAAATGAAACAAATGAAAATACTTCATTGAAGGAAAGCATACCAAAAATTGATGAGGGTAGTCTTCCAACATAGCAATTAAAGGGCACTCCCATATTTTTATGAGCTCCCAAATCTACTTTTACAGTAATTGAAGTAACCAAGAATATCAACATAGGAACAGAAGAATTCCCAAGAATGATTAAGATCGGAACACTGATGGAAGCAGAAAGGGAATTTAACTTGGTCACTCTACTTAGAGATTATGTGGATATTTTTGCATGGAAGATGGAGGACATGCCAGGCATTGATCCGAGTATTGTTCGACATGAGTTGCATATACATCTGGGAACTACAACTTTTCGGAAACGCATACGCAAAGTAGTACCCGAATATCATTTGTCAATTGAAAATGAGTTAAAAAAGCTCATGGATGCAGGGTTTAATCGAGAGGTGCGATACCCAACTTGGATTTCAAACATGGTGATTGTACCAAAAAAGAATGGGGGAGTAAGAATTTGCATAGACTTCACCAACTTAAACAAGGCATGCCCAAAAGATAGTTATCCACTTCCCAGCATTGATCAGTTGGTGGACGTTGTTGAAGGACATGAGGCTTTATCCTTTATGGAAGGGCATTCAGGGTATAATCAGATTGCTCTAGCTGAAGAAGATCAAGAACACACTGCATTTTTCACTCCACACGGTTTGTACTGCTACACCAGAATGCCATTTGGGCTAAGAAATGCAGGAGCAACTTATCAGTGGTTGGTAGACGCAATTTTTAAACCATGGATAGGCCGCACCCTCGAAGTATATATAGATGACATGCTGATAAAGAGTAAATTTACAAAGGATCATTTACAAGAATTGAGAGAAATATTTGAAGCCAGGAAATTCAGAATGAAAGTTAATCCAGATAAATGCATTTTTGGGATTACGTCAGGAAATTTTTTGGGGTATTTGGTTACCAAAAAAAGGATTGAAGTTGATCCGGTAAAAATTCAGGCAATTGTTGATATGCCATCTCCAAGGAATGTTAAAGGAGTACAGAAATTAAATGGTTGTTTGGCCGCACTCAGCAGATTCATTGCTAGATCATCGGACAGATGTAAGCCCTTTTTTGACACCTTGAAAAAGAAAAATAAATTTGTATGGAACGATAATTGTGAGCAAGCCTTCCAAAATATTAAAGCTTATCTCGCCACATTACCTGCACTGCAAAAACCAGAACCTGAAGTGCTCGCCCTGTATATAGCCGTAACAGAAGATGCTGTAAGTGCGCTATTGGTACGAACAAATGACAAAGTAGAAAAACCAGTATATTACATCAGCAAAAATCTTAACCTTGCAGAAAGAAATTATACCAAAATTGAATAATTAATATTAGCACTGGTTTTTGCTACCCAGAAATTACGCACGTATTTTCTGACACATTATGTGCGGGTACCAAGCAAAGCTCCGCTAGAGTCTGTACTGAAGAATGTGGGAAAAGTAGGGAGAATAGCATAATGGAATGCACAACTGGAACAATTCCACATCTTATTTGAAATACAAACTGCACAAAAGTCGCAAGTCCTGACAGATTTCCTTGCGGATTTACCATTAGATGATGATTTTGAAATCCAAGGTTTGCCCGGAATAGAAGATGATGATTCCCAAGATATTATAAGTTCTGTAAATTCCCGCAGATAGGAAGTATTTGTTGATGGGGCACGAAATAAAGAAGGTGTGGGAATTGGAATTGTGATTACAACTCCTATAGGAGACCGAATGGTACATGCATTTCGTCTTGAGTTTGGCAAACATACAAATAATATAGTGGAATATGAGGCTGTGGTTCATGCTCTTCGGCTCATCATTGAATTGGGGATAAGTGATGTACGACTCACAATTAATAATTCGACAGGTTGAATTAATATATCAAGCGCTTGATGAAGACCTGATAGAATACAAGAATCTTGTTCAAAAATTGGCGTTTCAAGTCCCAAATATAACCTTTCGACATTTATCCAGAGATAAGAATCGCCATGCAGATGCATTAGCATTTATTTCTTCAATGATAAAAGATCATAATACATCAGCAGTCAAAATTGGGCGCATTTATGAACCGTCAATTAAGTTGTGGGCAATCGAAAAACATGGAAGAAGAAGTTGGGGAAGATATTGAAGATGCAACCGTTAAAGATGATACAAATTTTCCACAAAAATCAGAAAATGAATTATCCGGAGAAGATTGAAGGATTTCAATACATCAATACTTGCAAGATGGGATATTGCCCGCAAACACTAAAGAGGCAAGGAAGGTGCAATCAAAATCTGTGAATTATCAGTTGCGAGATAAAATTTTGTACCGCAAATCTTTTTTGGGACCGTTACTTCGGTGTTTATCACAAGAAGAAGGGCAGCGAATTTTCAAATATATACATTATGGAGATGCGGGAAATCATAGTAGAAGACGATCACTTGCATTAAAAGCAAAAACGCAAGGATATCACTGGCCATTTATGCATAAAGATGTGTAAAATATGTAAAAAGATGTGAAGAATGTCAGCGCTATGCGAAAAGAATAAAAGCTCCCGCAACAGAACTTAATTCCGTACTCAGCCCCTGACCATTTGCAAAATGGGGGATAGACATTGTTGGGCCATTAGTGGAAGGTACTCAAAAAATAAAATATTTGATTGTAGCCATAGAATATTTCACTAAATGGGTTGAGGCCAAAGCTCTTGCACATATCAGAGATACTGATGTTTCAAAATTTTATTTGAGAATATAATCTGTAGATTTGGAATTCCGGTAGCCATAGTTTCAGATAATGGACAACATTTACAAGGGAAAAATATCGATATGCTTTTCGAAGCATTCAATATTCAAAATAACAACTCCGCTCTATCCACAAAGCAATTGACAAACCGAAACAACAAATAAGACAATTTCCATGAATCTGAAGAAAACTCTAGATGGCCATCATAAATGATGGTGTGAACAGCTTCACAATACATTATGGGCATATCGCATAACAAGAAGAGAGTCCACTGGAGAGTCACAATTTCTTCTTACTTATGGAGCAGAAGCAGTTATTCCAACAGAAGTCATTTTACCCAGAACAAGAACAGAAGCATCGGAGAAGAAGTTGAACTCAGACCTAATGCTTGAAAAGTTGGATGACTTAGAAGAAATAAGAGAGGTTACACTTAAAAAAATGGAAAATTATTAAAGAAGATTGGCAAGAGAATACAATAAAAAAATGAAGTTGGAACTTTGTGGAAGGACAATATGTTCTACGGCAAATCCCGGAATATCAAAGGGATAAAAAAGCAGGAAAGTTTGCACCTACATGGGGAGGACCTTACATTATACAAGATACTGCGGGACAAGGATCATACCATTTGCGGAATATGAATGGAGAAATCTTACGACATCCTTGGAACGCGCAATATCTCAAACTATATTACCGATGACCAACAATGCAATTGTACAATAATTTGCGCTCATAACAGGTAAAGCAGATCAAATGCAATCTCTCTAGAAAGTCCATATGAATGTCTATGAAGGATTTTTCGCCACAGAGATGCCTAACATGACATTAATCATTGTATCAGGTACTCTCCACTTCAGGAAGTGCTCACAACCAACAATGTTATTATGCAATAATTTGGCTTCATACTAGGTAAAGCAGAACAAATGTAATCTCTCTAGAAAGTCCATGTAAATGTTTATGAGTGTATGACTATTGGATCTTTCGCTACAGAGATGCCTAACATGACATTAATTATTGTATCAGGTACTCTCCATTTCAGGAGATGCTCTAGGGACCGCATCCTAATTTTCTCCTGGCCAGAGAGAAATTAGATATGCGCTACAACCCTCAAAGTAACTCAAGGTACAAAATTTCCACTCATTCAATGCACAAACAATAAATATATATATTTATGAATTGTTTTGCAGGGACAAAAATACAAGACAAAATGAAAGTGCAAATACAATTTGGAAGCAAGGAAGAACTAAGCAACAACAAAGAAAACTAAGGTGCGGGAAGATCTACTTCAAAAAGAGGATTATCAGGGACATCTTTGCGCTTATAGACTTTGGGAAATCCATCGGCTTGTACTCTATCAAGAGTGTTGTTGAACTCTTTCGCAATTCCAGCCCGAGTTTCGACCCTCAACTAGGAGATATAGGCTTTTGTTTTTTCAAGCTCATTCTTGTACTGATTTACTTCAGCTGTAGAATTTTGGACACTTGTTTTCCAAAAAGTTATTTTCCCTCTTTCCGAAGCTAAGTCCCGAACTAAGCTTTCATTCTTCAGAGTTTCATGCATCAACTAAATTTGAGCATCATTAGCTTTGATAGAAGCCAACTCCAGTTGCTTGTTCAGTTCCTCCACTTTAGCATTGGCAGCGCCAAGCTCTCCTTCAGCTTTTGCAGCTCTTGCGGCCGTATCATTGTATTTTCCTTCAAAATTTGTATCAAAGATAGCATGTTAATTAATATGGAAATAATATACAATTTCAAGTGTGCAATAAAATAGGATACCTCTTGCGAGGGATTCAAACTCTGCTAACTCGTGAGCCATTGCATCTTTAGTAACATCAAGAAAGTCATATTCATTTGAGAGTTTCTGATAATTTTCCGTAAGTTGCTGAAGATCTTAATGACATTGATCTAACTCTGCTTGCTTCAAATCCCGCAACTGATTAGATGTGCTTGTACATTTTTCAACCTCTTTATGTAGTCGGAAAATGTCATATTCACGCAGAAGAACGGTGTCAGATAGGTTGAGGATTTTAGTTTAAGCGTCCGCAAGTGCTTTTCCTTTAGCATGAGCTTCCGAAGCTGAGTCATCTCTGTCTTTAATAAGTTGCGCTATGTACAAAGAAAATTGAGAATTGTGATATGATCCGGAACGAGAAATTCCCGCAAGAATATTCTGACGATCCACACAGAGTTTGCGATTTTCTTCTTCCAATCTATCAGATCGTGCCCGTGCTTCAAGAACGCAATCTTTAGTCCACGATAAAGTAACATTAAATTCCTTTTTCTTGCGAATTTTCTCTCCATATAAAGTCGGTGTTGCGATTCCAATTCATTGAATTTCCGCACGACCAGATTATTTCTAACAAGGAGGGTGTTAAATCTTGTCTTGACCTCCACATTCTCATTATTGACTTTTACAACATGATCTCTCAAGCGACTAATTATATGTTGTAGCCTAGTCACAAGGCCTAAATCCCCTGCTGATCCCATGAAGTAATTCAAAAAATAAGTAAATAATTTAAGAAAATTAACGAGATGGAAAGAATTAAACCTTGATTTTGAAGGTCAAGCAATTGCTGACGAAGCGTGTCATTTTCCCGTATCAAACCCATAGCTTCCTCTTCTACAGTCCTAAATTGGGACTCCATCATTGTGGACTGCGGCTTGAAGAATTTATACGTTGTATGTGCGGTGTTTTGACCCTGCGCAAGCTGCAATTTACAAAATTAAAGTTATAAATAAAAGTAAAAATAAGGAGAAATTGAAGGTTATAAAGACAATAAGAATACCTGCATATGAGCTTGTTGCGGGAAAGAATATACTTCTCCATCCGCGAGCGCAATTGTTTCCGCAAGAGAAGAAGGTTGATTTATATAGAAGGTGGGGTCGACGGGTTGACCTTGGCCTTTTAGCCAGGCATCTTTCACCATGTCGTACGGTAATGACCGCATGCACTCCCGTAAATGTGAGACCGTAGCACTATCTGATTTCACCGGCAAAGAATCGTTTAGGACATATAAAAGCTCCTTTGACATAAACCAACGGAAGGCTTCTTCTTCTTTAGCCAAGAGATTTGAATCTTCCGCAATTCTTTTGCCTTTATTCTTTTGCAGGATCTCTTTATTTGACTGCACTGCATCAGCAACAACCATGCTTGCGACGTTAACTACGGTAGGAGCAGTTTCCACCATAGTTTTTTGGGGAACACCACCCTCTGCTCCAGTATCCGCTAACTCATCTGCTACCGCAGCATGTGCTCGTGCATCCTCATCTACTGAAGTATTTCCAGGATCACCTTGAATGAGGCGATCCTCTTTATCAGTTGAATCATCTTCACTTGTGGAAGCTTCAAGTGGATCATCAACGAATAAATGAGAGAGTTGGAAAAGAAAAGAAGAATCAGGAACGACAGTTTGATGCGAAAAATTGACCGCATCATCTGAAATTTCTACCGCAGCACCAACTTGTTCCACGGACTCAAAATTTGTTATTTGAATTGGCATGTTCTGCTCTTCTTCATGTCTCTCCGGAGCAAAGCTTTCTTCACCTCTCAAAATAGGATGATGAAGGGGAGAGTCTCGAATTTCTCCCTCTTCCCTGTCAGTGGAAACCCGGGGTGTACCCTTAGATTTCTTATGACCCTATTAATAAACCGCAAGAATTCATTAAATAAAATTCAAAAAGAACTACTAAAACACATTTGGGTAAATTCATCAATACCTTTTCTGCGGGAGTTGCGGATTTGCGTTTAACCCCCGAGTCACCTTTTGCGCTTTCATCATCTTGCGGCTATCAAAAGAAAAAAGAAATTAAAAAATTCTTAAAGCATGATATAAAAGGATAGAGAGAATTTTACGTACCACA
Source organism: Papaver californicum (assembly GCA_023531435.1). Lineage (NCBI taxonomy): Eukaryota > Viridiplantae > Streptophyta > Magnoliopsida > Ranunculales > Papaveraceae > Papaver > Papaver californicum. The sequence continues at coordinate 1,285,834 of JAJJMC010017017.1, forward strand.
GTGATAAGCGAAAAATTGAAACCAGTAAATTCGAAGCGCGATAGAAGATTGTAAACCACGCTTTCTTGGACAAACCCGAAGATCCATGGACCTTCAATGACCAGAGGAATGCGGTACTATTTAAAGTCATGATCTTCGCGGATTTTTTCCTTTAAAGGAACATGCGTCCCAGGAATAAATTTCAGCTTGGAGTTATCAATATCCGACAGCAAACGGAATCCTTCAACACCTTTGCATCCCGGACCAACACTCAATTTCTTATAATTCTTCACGGCTATGTTGTCCTCATATGTAGCATGGAAGTTTTCAACCGTGTAATGTTTACGTTCTGCAGGATTGGGAACGTAACAAGTGAAGTTGATTTTTCCTGGCTCCGCATGCTGCATTCATCCAACACACGCCACCAATTCCCGTTATACTGAGTAACGGATCGGGCTAAACCATGCGGGATTTGCTGCGGCTTGAGAGAAAATCAAATTGAAAATGACTCTCACTCTGATACAAAAGAAGCTGTAAGCCCGCATCCAATGCTCCCGAAGGAATTAATAGCTTCATGTTGCTATATTTAAACCCTTCCATCATCTCCAATGAAATTTTATCTTCTTCATGATCAAAGAAGGGAACTTTGAATTGCTGAAGATTATGCTTCCTTTTAAATTCTTCAAGGTTCACCGACCTAAAGCTCAAGCTTTCGTGTGACCGCTTATTCTTAGAAGCTGGATTGTTGGCTGCAATAGGAATGTTTGCGGACCTTGTTAAGTTGGAAGGATGACCTCTTGAACTACCAGATTCATCCACTCCTTTCTTCTTCGATACAGTATATCGGGATGACTTCCTAGTTAAAGAATGATCATCCTGATGAGAAGCATCACCAGTAACTCTACCATCATTTTTCCCAGCCATGATAAATTTTTATCTACGCAGGAAAACAAGAAAAAATAAGTACACCATGATCAAAAGCAAAAACAAAACAGGAAAATCACAAAGCAGAAGAACAACAAGATGTTCATTAAATCAAAATGCAAACCAACCAACAATTTTCTGATAAAGGGAAATAAAAGATCATGATAAAACAACCACACATCAAAACTAAAATATCATCATTATCAACATTCAATAAACAGATGAACAAGAGCATCATCATCAACATCATCATCATCAATATTACCATTCACTCCAACAAACAATAAATCGATAAATAAGAACATCATCAACATTATCGTCATCATTGATTACTCTAAAAAAAAATTCAGTTAAAAAGATGAAGAAATATATTAAGAGGATTACCTATAATGAAGCAAAAGACAGAAGAAAATCTGATGATTGAATGAACAGAAAACTTGGTCCCGATGCAAAAGTTATTACTCACACAAGTTTGGGAGAATGCAAAGGCACAGAGGAATCTTTGAAAAGTTCAGGAGAATGAAAAACACAAAAACTTTAAGAAGAAGAAGACAAAGGATATAAAAAATAAAATGAGGAGTGTGATTAACATTAAATAGGAGAAGACTGAAACTAACGAACCGTCAAAACTGAAAGAGAGAGAAACTTTATCAGAGATTTAATTTCCTCGAAACCGTCAACTGACAGAAACGTGGGAAGAAAAGTAACTGCTAGCGTAAAAATCGAGAAAAAGTAAAGTAAAACGTATTACAAGCGTGAAAGTCGGAAAGGTAATAATTATTTTTCCTTTTTAAATTTTTTACCATATGTTAAATTTCAAAAGAAAAAAGGGGGAAATTGTGAGGGTATAAAATCCCAAACTACACATGGACCAATACAACGGAAGAAGCATCAGGTTATAATAAAATGAGAAACACTAAAACAAAGCTTTGTAAGAAGTACTGAAACAGATAGCTTCGTTGCATGATCGACATGTGGGTTGCGGGAAAGCATGACACACTGCTCGAAACAGATAGCCTTGCTGCTTGACTGACACCCGAGTTGCGGGAAAGCCTGATACAATAAAGGAAAATGATGAGCATCGGTGCATGAGAGACACATATCAGCTTTATAGGATACAGAACAAGTAGAACTAAAGCATGACAAGCCACTTTCAAGGGTCACGTGTCAGACATGCTATGATTCTAATAAAACCGCAATGTTCATCCAAATCCAAAAATAACAACTTGAATACAAGTCCGTAGAAGAGTTGCGGGACATCAAGTGAGAAACTAAGGGAAATGAGCAATACACATGCTAAGTCTTGCGGGAAGCACGATCAAGCCTTGCGGAAAATACAAATAAGTCTTGCGGGATTACACTTCGCTCCAAATGATGGATAAGAAAAAATAGGTGGAAAGGTAAATTGGAGGGACCCATCAAATTGGCTATAAATACCAAGCTCATAAACAGGAAGAGGGACTGGAATATCTTTAGAAAAAATTGGACATAAGACATATGATCAGAGCAAAGAGATTAGGTATGAGACTTGTGTAAAATTTTAGTTCAATTGTTCTTTGATTAACATGATTATAATTTTATAGAATATAATCTTTCTGTAATATAGGATGATGATGAATAAAAATGATACAAATTTTTACTACCCGTGGATATAGACAATTTTATTGTCGAACCACGTTAAATACTAGTGTCAATTCATTTCTTATTCTGATTGATTATCATGTTCTAAGTGTTAATATGAGTTGATTTTATTATAAGATATCAAACTTCACTATGTTTCAAATTTTGTTGGTTGTGATCTAAAGACGCAAGATTTTTGGTAATCACAATCTCCATGCCGGGAGGAAGAAAGCATGTGAAATTACTGTTCAGAAAGAAATTACAGAGAACAAGAGATGGGTTTTGGTTTTATGTTGAATTCAAGTTGAGAACAGATGAAAAAGAGAGGAGCTGAGTCTGTTGCTTTAGAGAGATAGTGAACAACGAACAAGAAAACTATGAACTCAACGTTGTGTATTCAAAGAAAGTTATAGAGAAGAAGATGAATGAATGGATTACGATTGATGGGTTATGAATGAATTTGTGTTTGCATGGAAGGAGAACTAATTGGCATGAGAACATATGAATCAGTACACAACCAACATCAGTTTAGAAATCGCACAACAAGTGCTCGACAAAATGCATGAACTGCAAGTCAGGTCTTGTAGCAATCAATTCACATCCCTTTTATTTGCTGCTTCTCTAGCCTTGTTCCAAGGAGTGTTTGCCAAAGGGTTAGGCCACTTTTCTTTGCCGAGAAGCCAGCTGAAGAGAGGTGGATGTTGCGGCAGTTTGTGGCATCGTTGGGAAGGTTTGTGGTGCTAGTTTAGGTTAGAGTTTGGTACAGAATTTAGAAAGATTTTTTGAACGAGAAGATAGGGTGGTAGTTTTTGTTGCTGCCGCTTGATTGAAGTAATGCATGGTAAAGATTTAGGTACATATTTAGAAGTCGAAAAGAAATAGGAATTGGGTTTCAATCTGATTCGAATTTGTAGCAAGAAAGAAGCTATAAAAGGGAATCAAGTAAATAGCAGGAAGAACACATCATATACCCCCTCACTATTGCTCGCAACCCTAGTTTTCAGCGAGCTTTTGCTCGCTGAACAACTTCCATTCTATTACCACCTCCTCGCATACCCATCACCACTAATATTGCAGCATCATCTCTGCACTTGCATCTCCACATGCATACACTCTTCACCAGTGCATATCACCATCTGCATACCACCTGCATACACCCACTACCAGTCCATATAACCAGTTCCACCTTCATACTTGCACTCCATCATCTGCACACCATCTATACGTCTGCAGCATACTCCCCCTACTTGCACAACACCACCAGTCCGTAGATCCTCACTTCAGCACCAAGCCAGCAGCAGTTCTACTTCGCGCCACCATTTCATTATCAGCCCACAGTTTCACACCTCCGGCTGCTGTTTCATCATCACCACTCCACCAACATCACTTCACAAGATGAGCTTTGGTTTGTTGTTTGAGTTTGGATTTGTGTTTTTATATTTGTTTCTTTTTAATTGCCATGAACTCCGGTAGCTAAGTCTTGTTTGGTTAGGGATAATTTTAAACTATGTGACTTGAGTTTATTCAAATTAATCTTTCTTTTCAATATAGTTTTATTAGTTATCTTTTGCCAAGTTTATGACCAAGAATTGTTTGTGAGTGTTCAAACGGCCAATTGAATATCTTGTTTGCCATTCTAAAGCTAGATTATTGAGTTGTAATCCATAATTGTTATGGCGATTTAATTAAAATAGCGAAGCACTAACGTTGCAATGGGATGTTGTAGATTTTGATGTGTTAAAGATAACCCTAAGTTAACATGTCGAACTTATGAACATGTGGTTAGGATCAACCCGACTCACGAAAAATACCGGTCAATAAAGTTATAATAGAGAGCTTATTCAAAATGGCTTAGTTGGCTAGAAACGAGTAGAGAATTTATTCTACAAAGTGACCTTGGAGTCTAATAGACTTGTTGAACTTGGGTTTTTATTAAGCCTATTTGGAAGAAGATTTCACTTGTATTCATGTTTACAAGTGGAGAAAGACTCCTTAACCATTCTCATCTTCATATCGCATTCTTTTACTTGTTTTTGTATCTTTGCATTAGTTAACTTTCAGAAATTTATTGACAACTTTAACTCAACTCCCTCATGAACGAACCTTCTTATCATTATTCTACTAGTTAGTGTAAGAAGGTAAGGAATATATTTTTGACGAGTTTGACACCTCCAACAGTTGCCTTCCGATGAAAGTTGTAAACTGTGCACGTCCCAAAGCAACTGATCGCCCATGTTCATCAAAACCGTAAGCGTATTGGTACCTACGAAAACAGATCTTGTAGGTTAAAATTGTGGTAAAATTGATAATCATTTTAACTTAATCTTATATAAGAGTTCAATATAATCACTCAAGGAGTTAGAAGTGCTTCCTTGGTACCCGCCCGAACTGTTTTCGAAGTTAGGCTCAACATCCATCTCAACATCTTCTTCACTATGGTCATCTCTAAGAATTTCATGCTCGCTAGAGTGAGATCCAATCCTTGCCATCATGAAGCTAAAATACCAAATACACATCAACTAATATGTTAAATAAGACAATAACAATTTAACATATGCAAACAATATGGTAACAAAAAAAATGATAACACAATAATAACATTGATACTAAACACCCAACATTAAAATTTCCATATTAATCCTAGAATTATCAAACAAAAGAAAATTTAACAATTCATTAGAAAGTTAGTTATCAATCATCATCTTCAAAAGTGCTTGTAAACTAAGGTAGTATAGCTTAAGCAATAGTTCCAAGCAAAACAGAAGGATTTGCAAATGTATCTCCACCATGACTTAATTGTTTTGGAGATTCCAAAAACAATATGCCAGTTAGCCCTAGTTTCATCCTTGCAGTAGAAAACTTGAGTTGCTAGATTCGCATCGATAAACGACTCGTTCTCTTTACTTGTATTTCTTTGGAACCTTTTAAAATTTACTGTGAACACATTTATCTGCGGAATAATTACACGTCCATTAACGTTGTCTTCAATACGCACCCAATCACAATAAAATAGTGTTTGTTCAAAGTCATAGTAAACAATTTGAGTATTTGTCTGACGATTCCGTAATTAGTTTTTTCGTCTTTTACAACATTGGTATCACTCACTCTACTTCGATAAGTTGTTGTAGCCGTCACAACAATACCATTGTTTTGTGTAGTTAAGCTAGATTCTGCATCAGTTGTATAAAAAACATAATCATTGACTGAATATGTTTTATACAGTATAGCCTCAAAATTTGGACCTTCTGCAAGCCTCTTCAAAAAAAAAAATTGACGCAAAAAGGGCAATTTTTAATTAAAAAATAAAGATGTCACCAAGAGTGACACCAAAAAAAAAAAAAAAAAAACTCACAAAGGAGCAACTCAGAACCTCCAAAAAAAGAAGGTCTATTACAAACAGTAACAAGAAAACTGCCTAAAGTTCAAAGGAAACCCAAAGGAAAAGAAAGGAACAAAAAATCATTCTTCAAAAATCCATCGGCTTGTTCATAAGTTGTTGTCTTAACCAGGTAATATAATCCATTCTCTTCTTTGGTCGTTGTTTTCCTCGCTTCTTTGCAGAGTTCTTTTGAGTATGTACATATTCTTGGTATTTCCTAATAGATTCATAAGAATAAAAAAAAGAGTTCAGCAATCTAAGAGTATGCATATCATATATTTTCCACAAAAGTGCAAGGAAGTTTCACTTACTCATGCCATTCAGCATTACCTGCATAATTCATCAAACCCATCTACGTGCTTGTTCATACTCACACGAGGCAATTTTACTAATTTGCCAACTGAATCCAAAGGATATGGACCTTCATCATCATAGTCATCATCAAATGTAATCCCTTTTCGCTTATAACTACATTTACCATCAGGAATTTGTTCCATGGGGTGTCTCACTCCTTCCTCCAAGATATATTGGTTAACTATTGAACCTTCTATAAAATGCTTGTTCCGTCAAGACCTTTTGTAAGTTTTCATCATCCTACCAATACATAATTCTCATTAGTAAAAGATAACTAAAAAAAAATACATTGAGTAAAAGGTTCATGTTATCTTACCTCTCAAAAGGATACATCCACCTAAATCTTACTGGTCCACCAAGTAGTGTTTCCTCAGATAGGTGTACAACGACATGTGTGATCGTTTTAGAAAAATGGTAAAATAGTTCGTTTGTTGAGATTTGTGAAGATTCGTTTTAGACCTAATTTTGATTTAAACTAGAAAATAAGTAAAAATTTTTAATAATATTGGGAAGAACTGGAACTCAGGATTCCACCAAAATCACTTCTGAATGATTTATACAAATATTCTTTAACAATTATAGCTCTTTTATTGACCATGTTTCTTTGCCAAAAGTAGATTTCTAAAGTATTAATTGTAAATCACAAGCATGGCGCATCAAAAGCTCTTAAGTCCCAGCATACACCATCAAACAAAATCACAACTAATTAAGAAAAATCATAAATCAATTAAAAATCAATGCTAAAGTCATTAAGAATAAAAAATAACTATCATTCATTCATGAAATATGGATTCCTCCATTGTCCTAGTGGTTGGGTTTAGATCATCATGCTCAAAACACTCTCAAAAGATTGGTACATGGCTCAAAAGTGCTTGAAAAGAAGAAAAGAAGCTAAAAATAATAAAACAAGAAATCTACAACGTTTATAGGCGTTACAGATTAACTGTTACAATGGAGCTTAAAGATAAATGTTGCAAAGCGAAGATAAACGTTGCTGATGGGTTGAAGAAACCGTTGCAAAGACGAAGATAAACGTTGCTGATGGGTTGAAGAAATCGTCGTCGTATCCCTGTTCTTCACTAGCAGCAAAACTTTCTTTTTCTTATCCTGTTTTTCTTCCCGGGCATCCTTTCCGATTTTTCTTCCTCCTCTTTGCTATTTATAGGTTCCACAAACCATAACAACTCATCCTTAATCGACCAGGACCCAAAAACCAATCCAAAACAAACTTAAATTCATATAAATCCGAGTTAGAGAAGGAAACTCTTTTTTGGCAAAAACATGGATTTTCCAGCTTGTTTAACGGCTTTAAACTCTTGTAATTTACGTGTTTCATCCTCTAATGGATGTTGCTTCATGTTGATAAGCTTTAAACTCTTTAAAATCCCCCAAAATCGATTTCAACCTAAATCAGATACACTCTTCCCGTGTAAAGAAACTTCCCGCCCTTTTTCGAAATTTTGAATAATGAAGGTGCCCCTATCCAACTACGGGTGTCTTTATCAACTAGTCTGGGTGCCTTTATCACTTTTTAAGCCAATTTTTTCACAAATTTTTATTTCTTAAAAATACCTACAACACATAAAATCACACAATAAGTATAAAATCGAGCACTAACAAAATAGATAATTACGGACAAATTAGACACAAAAATGTCTATATTAATGTGTCATTGAAACAAAAAAAGACGGTGGAAAATATATTTCAAAGACGCATAGTGCCTTACAAGACGCTAGTGGATGTTTGTAAGTTCTTCCCGATTGATAACCTTTGAGCAGAGGGTCTTAACGAATAAAGATATTTGTTTAATTGCATTGCACAAGTATGTGTGTTCTTTGAAGCCATGCATTGGAAATACCGACAGTAACCCTTACAAGAGAATGTGATAATCATGAGATTTCATATTCTTAAATTGGAGATTCTTCATATCCACCTTATGTTTCCAATTCCCGGTGTATTATATTGGAACCTTCAGATTATGCAAGGTTTTGCAGATTATTGCTTTCTCTGGTTTGGATAGCTTAAAAGGTGCAGGTGGTATAATCGCAACTTCCGATTTTTATCCTTAAGTCATAGTTTCTTTTTTAACCTCAAGAGCTCTAAATCCTCTCGAGCTGCAACTCTATCTTTATTAGCCTTACTGTTAACATTTATTATTGTTGCCAAAAAAAATTCAGCAAAGTTTTTCTCCACGTGCATCACATCTATACTGTGGCGAATATGCAATTCTTGTTGAGGTAAAACAAAAGTATTTACTACTAGTTATATAAACCAAAGTAAAGAAGAAAAAATTAGCTTATTTAATAAATATTACCTTCCAATACGACAAATCGAATTGAATTGATTTCTTAGACCATGGGTTTTTTGGATCTACGGAACACTTCCTCTTTTCAACAGCTAACTTTCCAAAAAAAATCGGTATAGACTCCATTTTGCACAACAGATCTTCACCAGACAAACGCTTCAGAGGCTTTATGTGTTCTTCCATTTTATTGAACGTCGACTTTGATTTTTGCTATCTAAAACTATGTTCAGTATCTCTTAAGAATCTTCTATGACCCATGTATGACAATTTTCTGCCACACTTTAGCCATTTGGAGTCTATTTCTTCGACACATACTGGACAACCAAATTCTTCTGTTGTTCTGCGACCAGAGATATTTACAAAAGCTGGGAAGTCATACATACCCACATCAACATTGCCTTTAAGGTAAAGTTGGTATGACTTCTTGCATCATAAGTTACGTCTCCTGCAAATTATAACTCTATGAGCTCATCCACTAGTGGTTGCAAATAAACATCAATATTAAATCCTGGTTCATGTGGACCTGGAATAAACATTGTTAGCATAGTAGATTCTTTTATCATATATAGAGAAAGACGAAGATTATATGGAACACGTATAACTGGCCAACAACTGTGATGGTGGTTGTGACGCCTTAAACTTTTTCTCGGGTTTAGTTAAACCCGATATTGTATCAAATGGGTTATCCCTTAGTATAATACTTATATGCACAACTAGTAAATGCCATGGAGGCATAAAATTTAAGCATGTTTTACATGTGTCGTTGAATGAGCTAGTTAGGGGCAATTGAGTAATCTTATTTGATGATTAAATTGTTAAAAAAACAAACAGAGAAAGGAACTCGGGGATTCCATCTTCTTTCCCTTTTCTCTTCGGTCTTGGTTTTGTCTCTGTAGTTCTCTTCACCATCGTGGAGGCCAGCGACAGCTAGGGATGAATTCCGTGGAGATACAAAGCATTGAGTCGTTGATGTTGCTGTTGTTAGCTGGTTCCATGCGAAGAATCAGTTGAAGAAGAGAAGAATAGGAAGATGAGTTCGAGAGAAGACAGTGAGGTTGAGAAGAACTCTAGAGATCTGATTCTGTGGGATGGGTTTCTGAGTTTGTGTGACTGAAGTTTATGGTGGCAGTAAAGAAAACACAAGGTAGAGTTTGAAAAGGGGTTTCGGTCAGATTCAGGATTGGAAGAGTTTGGCTGAGAAGAAAGGGAAAGATGGTGGTGGTTCGCTGTTGTGGTTGGAAAGAAAGACTGGTGGGTGGAGATGAGTACAGATAGAATGGGTTAGGATGGTTGCAGTTCGCTGTTGAACAATGGGTTGGAGCTTTTGAGAAGAAACAATGAGATGTTGTCGCTGATGTTTTCTGCCGTGAACTGAAATTGCCGTGAATGATGCCATGGGTCTGTTGGGTTGTCGCTGTTGAGTGCTAGCAAGAAGAGGCTGATGGGTTTTGAGTTTGAGTCGAAGAGAATGATTGAAGATTAGTCTGTGATGTTGGCAGTGACTGAAATTGGAGAGATGGGTTTCAAGAACAGAAGAGAAGATGGGGATGATGTTGCCGTGAATTGATATAGGCTTGTGTTGAATGAATATGTATTGCGATGATTGAATGAATGGCTTAGTAAATTTGGGTAGCTGTCGAAATGTGTGAATGGTAAATCCAGGGAAGAAGTTTGGGTGCCTGAAATCACCAACAATCCATGACTAATCGCCAGCAGAGTCATGCATACAAGGTGCTTGTGAAATTTCCTAATGGAGTTGGGCTGTCAGGATTGCAGTGAAGGTTAGTTAAAGGACTTGAGTGGTATCCATGTCTCGATGCTGTGTAAGAGGGGTCTGTTGCTATGGGTTCTGCTGTGGCTAAAGACGAGTTCAGGTAATAGAAAGGCAGTGAAGATTGAATGGTTCCCAGTGGAGTTTTCGGGCTGAACTGGGTTTGCTTTGGAGCTAATTTCGGAGTTATCGCACTGCAAATACAACATGTTGGTGCTGAATTTCTGGAAATAGAACAGCTCTGTTGGGATTTTTCTCATGTTTGCTTAAGGTTAGCAATGGGGCTAGTTTGGTGGCAAGCTTACAGGAAGAGTCAGCTGGGTTCTGGGTTCTTTTGCCGCTAGAGGTAAATGCAAGAATTAACTCATACCTTGGTGCTAATTGTCTTCATATATAGTTATAAATGTTTTACTCTGTTCCTGTATTTAGAGTTATTGTTGTGATGAATGGATGGGTGAAACATCAATGAAGGCAAGTTAGTCTTGTTCCATCATTAATTATTGTTAGTACTCAAGTATCAATGTTAGAACTACTTGTAAACTTTGTTAGATGATGAAGCTTTAGCTTGAATTGCGGATCTGTTTTCTGACATCTAGAACTTACACACTGTTGGAATAATAAACTGAAATCTAACAGTTAGAACTTAGTGAATTTTGGATATGTTATGCTTAGTTATGTCAGGAAAACTCATACAAAATTTTAGGATGATCGGACTAGTAAAAGAGGTATAAACTGCCGTATTACAGAGACTCACTTTACAGAATTTGTATAACATGGCAGAGTTTATGAGATTGAAATGAGGAACTTATACTGCATGGATTTCTTTGATTTGTAGATATGATAAACCAATTTATATGATGATACTACTGTAGAAATTTCAAAGCAAGTTGATCTTGGAAACTACCCCTAATAGGCAATGTTCTTCAGATTCGACTGTAGGATTGCAGCCTGAACTGTGCATATAGAATCTGTCATCACTTGACATCTAACCGTCACTTTCAGTTCAAATTTTTATAGCACGTCCCTGATGTAGTTGTGAATGTATGGTTAAAATTTCATCATGTTCCTGCAAGTGTAAGACATGTTTTTGACAGGGACAGCAGACTATGTTCCCATGACATATTCCTGAATTTTCATGTATATGGTTGAAGTCTTGTGTTATGTTTGAATGTGTTGAGCAAATTGAATGTTTTATATAGTTGATATTATATATTGCATCCTGTAGAGCTAAATTGAATGTGTTGGAGCTTATTTAAGAGCTGAATTCCGTGTTAAACTATTTGTTGAGAGGTCAGGTCCACAATAGCTATCGCGCTTGTGAGTACCGATGGCCTGGAATAGGTGTGTCTATGGAATCATGTTTACTTTAGTTTTGGCAAGCATGTATATGCATTGGACATCAGGCTCACTCACTTAATCTTGTGGTTTAGTGTGGTTTACATGCATTTATGTGGTGGTAAATTTATGTTACAATGTTGAAATGGCATGTCTACAGAAGTACTATGTAGCTTTAAAATTGTAGTGACACTTTACCATTTAATCTCGATTCCGCATACAACTGAGAACTAGAATGTACACTCTCTAGCATTGTTATTATTGCGTAATGGATGATTTATATCAAGTACTCTTGTGTATGATCTAAATTGTAGTCTATTATTGACTTTAAGTTGCAGGTACAAGTACAAACATAGATGATGGTATCTTGTTCATAAATGGATAGTTGCCAAGGTGATTGTTGGTGATGGGATGTGCTAGGGATAGTTGTTGCTATGTAACTCATACTATCCATATTATCTAACTTACTGCTACATCTAGAGATAGTTACTGCCTTGGGTAAGCAGTTCATACTATCTTAGAGATTGTTGCTGCTACAACAAGCAGTTCATACAATCTATATAAGAGATGATTTCTATCAAAATAGGATAGTTCAGGTCATCTAATAAGAGATAGTTACTACCAGAGAGGGTAGTTCATACTATCTAAACCAAGGATGACGAACTACGGTCGTGCTTGATCCCTTCGACCAACGGAGAGGGTACGTAGGCAGCCGCTATGCGGTTCAGCACAACTGCTTGAGGTTGTTCATATCGTCTAGAAGGGGTTGGTTGCTGCTTGGAAGTTCAGACCATCCATTCGGAGATGATTGTAACCTTAGCAGTAAGAGGTAGTTGTAGTACTGGCTGCTCATATTACCTTGAGAGATGATTGCAACTTCTTCGAGGTTGTTCATATCATCTAATGAGAAATGAAGAATGATTGTTGGATGCCAAATCATATCACCAAATGAGACTGGGAGATGGTTGTTGCCATTTAGAGGCAATTCATATCATCTGAGAAGAATGGTTGTTGTTTATGATGACAGTTCATAGCATTGATCTGGAAATGATTACTAATTATTTGGGTAGTTCATATCATTTGAGATATAGATAATTTGTTGAGCTTGACAGAATGCTGTGAGTTTGCCTGGCCAAGAGTGGCATCCCATTATTATGGCTATCCGCGGAAGACCGTCTGGGAAGGTGGCTGGCATCCGACTGCCCTGACATTAGAGATTCGTCCTCACAGTTGAATAATAAAAACATTTGATGGCATCAGCTATCGGCTATTGGCCTTTGACTTGAATACGATGCGGTAGGGTAGTCGTGACCAACAGTCATCAGCATTGATGATCCTAAGCTACTATGAGTTTGTCGGGCCTTTAAGGGCATCCCATTACTATGGCAACCTGCGGAAGACCGTCCGGGACGGTGGCTGATACCCGACTATCCTGGCATTAGAGTTTGGTCCTCATAGTAAAACGATGGAGCTTTGACAGATTCGATGACCCTCGATGTCAGTATTTGTGCTTGTATGCTTATAAAGCAGTGCAAATGAACAGTTACTTTGAAAGACAAAATATTTAGCGAAGCTGGTAACCGAATTGATAATTTGATAAACATTTGCTTGGTAAAAATCGAATTGGTCTGAAAAATTAGTAATGTTGGCTCCTCGAATGGCATATCGGGAAGTTGGAGCTGGCCTAATGGGCCGAAACCTGACCCGTTGGAAGCGAAAAAAAAATCGGTCTGTCACAGTAGTTCATCTCAAACGGATTAAAACCATCAGTTGCAAGACCAAAGCGAACATGACGTTTCTCCTCAGCAAACCCTGGCCATATCATATCTATCTTTTTCCAAGAAGGTGAATCAACTGGATATCTCATACATGTGCTGTTATCTTCACAGAGACCATGTCATATCATCTCCTCTGCAATCCATGGTATACTGTACATACGCTACAGCCTCTAAGTAATCGAGAAGTATCTTAGCTTTTTCACTGATATCTTCTTACCTTTCTTTGATTTTACATGATCTGGTTTGCCAACGACATTTACCACACTTCGGACAACTATCTTCTTTGATATAATCCTTCGGTAGAGTATACAATCGTTAGGACACGCATCAATAATCTTATATTTCAGTTGGAATGGTGCAATCATAACTTTAGGTTTTCAAAAACAATCTGGCAAAGTGTTCCCTGGTGGCAAAACCTTCTTCATAAATTGTAAAATTTCAGTATACAGAACTTCAGTACCTTGATGTCGTGCTTTCATGCTCAGTAACTCTATTGTTGCGGATAATTTTGTATGATCACCTTCATAATTAGGATATAAAGGTTGTACTCCATCCTCCGTAATATTCTTATAAGTAGAATCATCCGGATGATTATGTTGACCACTGTCATTCTGCTAATCAGGTTCACCATAGATTTCATCCAAGTCATTAGGATCAACGCGTCCAAACGTTTTGCTAAACAAGTCTTCCCTTCTAGGAAACGAAGCTTCAGTATGATTACTAGTTGACGAATAAGGAACTTGAACTTGCTAGACATTTACAGCGATGCTAGGCAGTAGTTCTCCATGATTAATCCAAGTTTTATACGACTTGTCGACTCCATTAGTAATCAAATGCTCAGTAATAACCTTTAAATTTTTGGAGCTTGAATAGATGTTATGGAACTTGTTACACAGACGACAGTATGAATCCCTTACACCTAATTTATCTTTTGTGAACTAAATGAATGATATGACACCTTTTAGGTACAACGATGATAACCGAGGTGCATCCATCCATTCCTTAATTGGCTTGTCGCAGACATAATGCAAATTTCAGATACTAAACAGAAATTACCAAACTGTCAATATTAAATTAAAAATTATAATCAATCAAATGCGAAGGGTTTTTACCTGCAAATGCGCAAGATAGTAACGTTTGACAGGCCTCGTATAGAACATATTCGCCGGATGAACCTCTTTGTGCACCTATAAATGTAAGTGTATTAGAGAGAGACGCTTACAAACAAAATATACCACAATAATATTCTGAAATGAACCAAAAAAAATATATTAGTAAAATTCAGAAGAAAACACTTAAAAATCTACAAAACATCTACAAAAGGTAAACTGCAGTTCAATACAGACATCTAAGAGATTGGTTACTATTAGTTGTATTGTGTGAAAAAGAAGGGGCCTATTTTCGGTCCAAGGAGTACTCGAAAGTGACACAAGTCCATGTGATTGAAACAATGGAGCATATTGATATTACAGGGGTAAAGTGTCATGAAGTTACACAATGGAAACCACGAAAAGAAAAAGGAAAATACTGTGATGACTAGCATATTGATATTCAACGAGCATAAGTTAACTGACCACAACAAATATACTGTTATCAAGAGTCGGAAAAGTTCAAATTGAAATGTATAAAATGCACTCATTTTATGTGTACATGCATCCTTGTCTGTACAAGATAATACCGACCCAACTTATATTTTCAAGTTATATTCTATAAAGATGGATAACAGAACTGACATACAGAAAAATTCATTGCAACCTGTGACCTTTAGAAGAATTCCAAAACATAGGTTCATTTATTCATTGTATTCATCTTTATAGGGATCAATACTAAAACAAAATTAAGCATATATCATGATTTATTACAGATGCTATACTTGATTAAGAACCAAAACTTAACTACCGCACTAAGGGCACAAAATAATGTGTTATATAGTATATATACTAGTAAGAGGCACCTTTCCATTAGTAAAAGTGTAAAGCTGCTTCAGATTATCATACATGTACAACACTTAATTTCAAATCAGAAAATCATTGGAGATTGAAGAATGAATAAAGAGATAAGAAAGGAAATACAACGCGAAAACTTCCAATTTGTTTCATCAAGTGAAAAATGGAAGACCTTCAAAGGGGAAGTGACTAAGTTAGTCCATAAAAATAGAAATAAAAAAAAGAATCATTGTGGAAGCATGATAACCAAAATCTCTACTAAAATATAAAAAGAACAGAAGAAAAAATCAACAAACTACTCTTACGCAAAATCACAGAGTAACCACTAAAACAATGAGAGGCTCGTGTGCGTCATAGTCTGACACACATAAAAGATATCGCTCAGAAATCAAGGGATTATTAATAAAGCATCCTCGAGTGTCCTATTTTACTTATATTTTAACTACAAATCTTCCAACCTGATAATAATAAAAATAATTATAGACTTCTCTAAATCATGCAACTGCAAAGTACAACATATTCTGAAACAGTAATATAATTTAATGACTTCCATTTATATTCAGATTCACATGAGGGTCTAGATAGAACAATAACATAATTGTTCAACATAATTGACTTATAATCTTATAAATATAATCCATTAAGCCTTCACCAGAAATCCTTTCTATTATCAAAATCATTAAAGATAAGTTGAGATATTGTAGATGATGAGTTTTTGATGAGGGATAAGATTGTAACATTTCCCTTTGCTAAGCAACAAGAATATATATGTGAGCATATTCATGCGCATATGCTTAATATATAATATTGTATCTTTACTTATATTCTGCAAGTGAATTCAGAGTGCAGGTTCTTTATAAACATTCTAAATTGGCCCTGTAGCCTCCTTATTACTCATAATATTTATGCCATATCGAACTAGTCTCAAGTCGCATAAAATTCCATGACTGAATTCCTTGAAATTGTCTTGAACGCGCATCGATGTTCTAGCAACATCCATTAAACTCAGGAATAGCTAATGCTTGATTCCTGAAATACATTATAGCCTAACGCTTCATTCGCAACAAGTGCTCCTCAAATTGCTCTTTTGAGCTTAAATATGCTACTTTAGCCTTTTGCTTATTTATAAGCCAAAAATAATACGACACTCCCTCGGATGCGCCACAATCAAGAAGCAATGCCACAAAAGATGCATTGAACTTATCATCTAGGCTAACCCTAGCCTTTTCTCATATTAGCGCCAAGTTAGCACTAGTTATTTGGCTTAGCACAACATTGCCACCAGTTAGCCATATTTGCGCTAAAAGTGCTAACTTTTCTGGCGCTAAACCCTAGCACCTGAGAAGTGCTAACTAACCTAAAATGGTCTTAGCTAGCACATTTTATCCTAATAAGTCCTTAGCCAATGCATCATCACCTTGGCATCTCAATCCTAGCACTAAAAGTGCTAGCCCTAATTACAATGCTAAAAGCGCTAACTATAGCTTGACACGTCTAGCTCGAGCATGTCTAGGCCAACTATCCAACGCGTCACTAAGCTTCAAGCATGTCTTGGCCTTGCTCGAGCATGTCCCAGCCTGTTCCGGCGTGTCACTACAGCTCGAGAACGTACCAACTCCGGCGTGTCGCTACAGCTCGAACACGTCCCAACTCCAGCGCGTCCATCTCGAGCACGTCCTAGCTTGCTCCAGCAAAAACTAGCTTGCTCCAGCACGTCCATCTCGAGCACGTTCTAGCTTGATCCAGCACGTCGTTATAGCTCGAGCACGTCCTAGCCAAAGCTCCAGTGCGTCGCTACCATTCTCAAGGCGTCTCCAGGATTAACGCGTCCCTTACCATCCTAGCACATCCCTAGCTACGCCTAGCGCATCCCTAGTTATACTTAGCGACTTAACCACAAGCACATTGACTTTAATGCTAACTATTTTATCCAATTGAAGTGTTAACTTCGAACCTCCTTGGTACCAGCTTCCTAGCCTTATATATAGACATTACATGTACATCAATGGTCTTTCTTTTGTATACTGATATGTACTCAAAACACATTGCAACGAACTAAGAGTGGTTCATGAATATCATGTGTAAAATTTTTATTTTGCAACAAAATATTAATTAACTTAATGGAAATTGGATTTATTTCTATATTATGTTATGAAAATTGAGTTTCCATATTTCTAATATTAATTCTAGTTACAAATATAAATTAGGATATTAATACAAATTATGAATATAAAATACTTTTTATTTTTTCATAGATACAGTATGTTACAATTTTTTTGAGTAATGTAACATACCTGGTCCGATGGTTTTATTTAGTAACTATATTAGATGAAGTCCGTTGGTTTTAAAACCAACTACCTTTTTTATAACGGACCATCCAACAGATCAACTCCGTTGGTTTAAGTTAATTTATAACTATCGACATCCGTTGGATTTGTATGGTTTTGGTGCAGTGACTTGTTTCAGCAAGGAAAGCTCTTTTATGAACATTCAACTTTCTTTTCGCAATGCACGTATCTTATAAGAACTTAGCATACAAAGGAATCTTCTTAATGACATCTAAGAGGGGAATATTAATCTTAACTTGTTTGAACACTTCTAAGATGTCATTAAGGTTCACAGCTTTCTTACAAGATAGTAACCTTTGGGGGAATGGAGCGTAAAGAACATAAGTATTTTCAGATGCACATTTTTCAGTTTTATCGGTTTCTTTTTGTGTTAAAGGTGTAACCTGCGTAATAGTGGGCGGGTTCCGATCCATGTCGTTCTCCTTAGGATTACTAACATAGTTATCGATGCCCCGACCGCTTCTCAAGGCAGTAACAACCTGGACATGATCGGAAGTCTTAGCACCATATGTGCTTACCTCAAAAGAACCCTTAGGGTTAGGCTGTGTTTGAATTGGGAACTATCCCTTGTCATGCTCACTTATTTTGCTAGCAAGCTAACCTATTTTCCCTTCTAAGTTTGTACCTTGCAGTAGTTTTTCTAAGTTGGCTAGTTGTTTTTGGGTGGCCTACATAAACAAATTGAAACTTTTTTCCATACTAGGTATTCTTAGCTAGAAGAATCAGTAGGAACATAAGATTTATGCGTGAAAACACTAGCATTATTAGGTTGACCTTCATACTGACTTCTAGACCAGGAAAAGTTAGGGTGTCGTGTCCACCCTGGGTTATACATATTAAAATAAGGGTTAAATCTACGATGATTGTCTTCATGGAGTGCATGGACTTGTTCTATAGCATCGTCATGAATGGCATGGTATATATAGACTCAACAAAAGGATTAGATTTAACACTATGTTCTAAAGCTTCAAGTCTTTTTTTTCCAAAGAAACTATTTTTAGCGTCAGAGTCGAATTGGATATCAACTCTTTGTGCACCCTTTCTACTAGCAATTGAGCTTATGGGTTCCTTAGCCTCCTACTCTTGGGTTTTATCAGCTACGTCATGCAGAAATTTTTAACCCTCTTTAGCAGTTTTATCAACAAAATTACCACAACAAAGTAGTTATAATTTTGTGATCTAATCCTTTGTAGAGAATCATAGTGAGTCTTAAGGTACAAATCCATGGTACGTATATTGAAACAAATGTTCATGAAATCTCTCCAAGTAATCATGAAGAGATTCTCCTTCTTGTTACCATAAACTATTAAGACTTTGACGTAAGGCTATGGTTTTATGCCTAGGAAAAAATATATGCAAAAATAACATAGTCATCACATCCCAAGTTTGGATGGAAGAAGACGGTAATTCATCAAGTCTTTAATTTTCATTGTACCACATAGTTCCTCAAAGTCTCTAATGTGGTAGTAAGGATTTTCATTTTCTCTGCCATAAAAGTTTGGCAAAGCCTGGATGGTATTAGTCTTAATTTCAAAGTGGGCTTTGGTGGCGGGCAAAAAAATGAATGAAGGTTGAGAGACTCTTGTTGGGTACATATAGTATCTCAAACTTTTAACTGGAGGGTCTACACCCTCATCATCGATTCCAGCCGTAAATAATGGATTAATTCTAACAAGACGATTAACTTGATTTCTATCCCAACCGACCAGTATATCTTGCATATGCTAAACACAAGTAAAAAGTCGATTAGTGCTTACCTCTCTCCTTGTAAAAATTTTACGAGTAAATTAATTACTTACTTTCTTTTTACCCATTAATAATTTCAATATTGCATTCCGAACCAACTAAGAAAAGTACCTATAACAATAAAAAAAATCAGCAAAAGAAACTAATAAAAATCTAAGAGAAAAAAACTAAAAACAAAGTATTTACTATGACTAGAAAGTAAAATTACAAATTAGAAAGTAATTTTCAACCGCTCCTCGGTAGCAGCGCCAATAACTAGATGCGTCGGAAAACCGACTTTGTTTTACCGTAAGCGTACAGTGCCGAAAGATATAAACTATAGAAAATATGGTTCGTTTCCACTAGGATTGTGAATCACTTCCAGCAACTAATATAAGTAACTTTCAAGTCAGGGATGTCTCAAAAGGGTATTTTTTTCTTTCTGATTTTTATATTAAAGAATTAAGTTAACGAATAAATTAAATCACTTTAATAAGGATTTTAATCAAAGATGTGAAAATGTTAAGGTTTCGGGAATCCGTTGTAGATTAGCGTCTACTTGCTTTCATCACTAAAGGTATCGATTTTACTCATGTAAAGTAGCAAACCTAGTTACTTATACACGAAAGATATTTTGTTTAAGAATCGTTAAAAAAAAGATATGTTTATTATCAACCTAAAAGTAGAATTTTGAAGTACTAAGTATACGTGGTATAAATAGTCAAAAAATATTAATAAAACGATTATTGAAGGAGTTCTTCTATTAGTCAATCAATGAACTATGCATGACATACATGAAAAATCTTGGAGCATTGAAAGAGAGACAAAACATGGACATTAAGTTTTATAGTTGAAAACCCTAGTTTTAGAACACAAGCAAACTCAATTGTACAAATTCATGCTTTCAACGATTCTGGTCCATCTTCATCTTCTCTTAGATAATTTACTGAAAACCTTACATGCAATATTTCTGGTCTCTAGAGGCACCCTCTATTGTTTCTCCGGCTCCCTTCTACAACTTAGTTGCACCTGCTATTCCAATTCTAAAGAGAACCCATTCTTTCTAGCACACTCAAGGTATTAAACACTCTCTAATCCAAACCATACATCCACAAATATAGAAAACAACAACTTTCTCTGAACCATAATCCTCATATATGAATTCAAACAAAATAACACACACACATCCTTTTCCCCGCAAATTACTCATCACGATTCAAAGATTCCTTCATTGCAAAATCAATTGCAAACACATTCATTCATTCACCATAAACATCTAAACCCTGATTTACTCGATTCCAACTCAAACAATCAAACTCAGACCCTATTTTCTTCATACTCTCTGCCAGTAGTTCTCGATCTTGAAATAACATCAAAACCCATCTCTTATTTCCATATGTTGCACTACATATCTTCTTTGTTTGAACTAAATCTTCCAACCCCATTGAACAATACCATCACAGACTACTAAGAACTTGAATTTTTTCTCAATCTCCCCTGTTGACAACAAATCTTCACCTCGCTCAAACCCATTCTCTCTTTTCAACTCAACCATTCAAATCAGAGAAGGCTCAACTTCAATTCTTGATTCCATTCTACCAACATTCCTCACGAGAATTTTTATTCTGTTTGGTAAATAAAGGAATTTTCCTTAGATGCTTCTAGGATATACCATAACGAGATGTGGTAGTAGAGTAGGCCGCGTCCCATTATTTCTCTTGGCCTCATATTTGGATGCATACACCCCAGATGGGTATACGTGAAATGGAAAGGTGGTGTTTTTTATCGCAAACGCTAATATAACTTCCACTTGAGTCGTTTATTTTTCTGGTGATCGGATTTACTTGTAATTCCTATAAAATATCTAAAACAATAGTATTAACAAAATAACGAGTCCTAGCTAATTTAATTATGGATGTAGAATATTGCACTTACGTGCTTATCAGTAGCCGAAGAAGTTGGGATATCATTTATTAATAACTTGCGATAAAACTTGGCTATGAATTTACCTGGGTTTGTTACCTTATCAAAGTATCTTTAGATGGTTTTTTCTAGATAAATAGATTGTTTTAACCGACTCAATAATATTAGTGGGAAGTAACTCTTGCAGTAAAGGTAAATTCCACTCCCTACTATTCTGGTCAATTAGTTCTGAGACGGTTCTTGGTTGTTTTTGTGCAATACCCATGTTCTGCAATATTTATCCGATTAGATTAAGAACCCATGTATCCCTCTAGATATTCACTTATACTCCATTGTTAATGTACTTGTAACAGTTTCCTTTTATAATATCTCTCACCACTATCATGCTCTTCCAAGTTGAAGAAATGTTCCCTGCATCATTCACTTACCAGTATGACTCCTCTGTTAGATATTTTGCTGACAAAATTTTAGCCCATATTGAGTCTTTATTTTACAAGAATCTTCAGACCAATTTACGGACTAGTGAATTGTTTATTAATTTTATGTCTCTGATACCCAAACCTTCATCACTATTTTTTGGTTCACAAACTTTTTTCCATCTTATAAAGTTGTATATTTTCCATTCAAGAGCTCCAAAACCAAAGAATAACAATGTACAATGCTTTCCATAGTATTTGTCAATTCAAATGCAGAGTGGTTCATTGGTAATGTTAGAACATCTTGATCCATTGGCATGTATATTATGAAATCAACCACAAGTTTGTTTATCTTTGGCAATTCATTTTGCACGTAGTACTACAATCAAAAATGTGTTAATAGTTTAAGTATTTTCTCATTGCATTAGATTGACACGTACTAAGTTAGATAAACATTGCATTTCAAGTAAATTAATACTTCAAGTATTCTTGAAACTTACCGATGTTGGAGGACTCATGAATTCACAGTTCAAGTAATTTTGTAATTCTGGTGCTTACATAACATCTTCGAAAATCGTTATTCTATGTGGTAATTGTAGAACTGCAGTGCCTCTTGATCTAGTTCTTTGTTGAATATCCCACAATAAGAACTTCTTCCCTTTCCTCTTGATGACCCGCACCTTTCGTAAATTCCCAAGCTATAGAGATGCATAATCATTAGGAAATATTAATATGCTAGGGTGTGCACTAGATTGTACACAGATTTTATAATACCAGATTCTGCATAAATTTTCTAGTGTGTGCATTGGAATATACACAACTTTTTATAAGGTGTGCACTAGTTTGAATACAACTTCTCTAAGTTGTAAGTTTAGATAAAAATGGTGATGTGCAAGGTAATTTTCCTTGAACTTATAGTTGTTGTGCATAGTCAAATAATTTTTGAATTCTTCTTTTGTATGGTCCTTTTGGCATCATATTGTAGAGTTCATAAGTGCATATTTCATCCAATGATGCACTAGGATAATAAGTATTTGGATTCCCTCTTTTTTTTTTCTACTTGGATTTTCTTTTCTTCTTGTTTCCACTTTCCTCTTTTTATACCTATCAACTTTTCTGTATTAGTTTTTTAAGTGGTAAAGTCAGGATTGAACTTTTGTTTTGCAATCTCTTGCCAGATGGTGTTCAAGACAACTTGCTAGTTGCTTTTGTCTTTAACATTTTTCCTTTATTCATTTTCTTCCTTGTTTCTTCGGATATGCATCCTCTTGGCTGCTGAAAAGTGCCTTGTGATTATGATGGATAAACTGCAATGCTTCTTCAATAATTTTCATCTACCTCTTTATTAGACCATGAACTTAATTCGACTTTAGTTTCAACTGTATTTTGGTGCACCTTTAATATAATTGTACAATATTGTGCACATATGTATATGTAAACTTACCAACAGATACATCACATAACCATTAAGATCCAATGGTGTTTTGATATGATCTTTTATGCTCTTCATCAAATAAACGTGCATAGAACTTAGCCAACAATTTCTCTTCATTCTATTCAATCAAAGTGGTGTTCATATTGTTTCCTACTCAACATGCTTTCATTTGCTTGAGTAAAAAAATATTGTGATGCATAGGTACAAACCAAACAACTTGTCCAAATCTTTCGCGTTTCTTTCAATCTATTTTTTCTGTTTTGTTTTGTCCTTCATTATTTTATAACATTTTTTCCTATGCTTCCACTTTCCTCAGCTGGACCTTTTCCTCCATTTTTAATCTATTATTGCTGAACCAAATGTATTTTCAGTTTTTTTTTAAATTTTTTCCTTCTCCAGGTTCTGATGCTACCTTATCAATTCCAAAAATGAGAATTAACTCTTCAAATGCGCTCTTTATTACCACTTGTCTATTCTTTTTGTCAGTAAAAACAAAAGAATGCTCCTCACTATAATCGTGTTTGGCAGTACTGTCTCATAATTTTCAATATTGATTCTTGACTCTTCCAACAATCATCTTTCTTTTTCTTAGATTCACCAAAAAAATTTTTATAAAAAAACATTTAACACATTCCAAAATAGGCTTTCCTTTTGATATTCAAGTTGCAAGTCAGTGAACTACAATTTATTGGGATCATTCATTCTTCATCCTTTCTCAAAATTAGCAGTCACAAACTCATTGATGCCATTGAGACTGTATAAATAATCGTTTCCTTTATCTACGAAAAATGTAACAAAGATACACAAATAAAAATAAAAATCAAGAAGCATACATCATAATCATACCCAAAAAAAAGACTTTATATCCATGAGATAGCACACTGGTGTACAAGTATTGATGGGATTTTAATTATACCGTAAGAGCACAGCTGTTGATGAGACAGTATGCAAGCACAGTTCTTTCCACAGAGATTGATAATATTATATCTAGTTAATGAACAAAATATGTGCTAAAAAAATAAAATATTTTTGAATAAATTAAATAAAAAGATAAAATAACTATACAAATTAATTAACTAAGAAGATAAAGGTCTAGGGTTTTGTATTCCACTAATGTTGGTGTTTGTACATTTAACAATTTAGTTTCTTAAATCTGCTTTCAAACTACTCAAAACATTTTCGAACCCAATCTCATGATTTGGAAAATATGACGTTTAAAACTACTTA
Organism: Papaver californicum; assembly: GCA_023531435.1. Lineage (NCBI taxonomy): Eukaryota > Viridiplantae > Streptophyta > Magnoliopsida > Ranunculales > Papaveraceae > Papaver > Papaver californicum. The sequence goes on from JAJJMC010017017.1 coordinate 1,310,299, forward strand.
TACGAATTTCATCGGTGCATAAAAATATAACTTCCTTCACTTATAAAAGATTAACAATTTAAAAACCGTTCAGAACAATTAAAGTAAAATTTTTTAGAAGAGAAATCATTAGTCATGAATAACATAAATGAGAGTAATTTTGTCCAAAAAATTAAATAATAAAAGTACACATCAAAAATAGCTTCCCCCACCCTAGATAAGAATATTAGCCACTCATAGAGATAAGATTAAGAGAAAATTGATAAATCATTCAATTTTATTAAACAAAAAAAATCTTGCAATTTTCTTTAATTCTTTGTCGATTTAACTACACACTCCAAGAGTTGTACAAAGAAGAACTTACCAATAGCATCGCTGAAGGATAAAAACTCTTGAATTGATTAATGAATCAACGACGCCTTGTATTTGCCTTAAACCCTATAACTGTTGCTGATACTGTGGCGAAAATTGCCGCTATAACTACTGAGTATGAAAGAATTGGTGATATCAGCAACTGTTTGAATGTGTAGTTCTTCTTCTTCTTCTTCCTCTCCTCGACCTGGTTTGCAGATAATGAAACTAAAAATTTTCTCTTTTGTTTTCTGGCAGAGCCAGCCTCCCGAATCGTTTCTATCTTATCCTATTTATAATACAACAACCAAATCTTCTTCCCATATCTCCTATAAACGCACCTTTTTGATTTGATCATCAAATACTCGGTGATTTTCTTCTTCGATTCTGATATGTCTTTCCTTCTAAATAAAACTCGATTATTTTGTTTACTTTTCACTGCCTTAATTATCCTGAAGGATAGGGGTAAGATAGAGACAGAAATCTCGTGAGATTAGGAAAGAAAATCCTAATTTCACGTGAATTATCTTCTCCCTTAGTTTTCTTCGAAAAACAGATTTGATGTGATTTTATGTGTTTGTTCTGTATAATTATTGTACTAACTTCCAATAAAAAGGCAAGAATACTTTCTTGTCTTAAAACCCTTGAATATCTCCAACTACTCAATACAATTCTTTTACATCCAAAAAGAAATAAACTCCCGCCAAAACTCAATTTCAAATGAAAAAGAAGGTGGGTGCCCCTAACCAAGGCATGGGTGCCTTTATCCAACTCCTGAGGTGACTTCATAACTTTTAACTAATTTCTTTCACATTTATTAATTCTCCAAAAATACCTAAAACATGATAAAATAATGATATTAGTACATAACTTGATAACTATAAATACAAATATGAGATTAAATAAGATACAAAATTGTGTCTATCAAGTATTTACATACTTATAAAAATGGTACAAATCGAACATACATGCCCATAAAACAATACATATATCCATGAGATAGCACACTAGTGTACAAGTTTGTACACACTTACAAAAATGATACAAAAAGAAATCTGTGCCCACAAAACATGCCCTTATCCATGAGATAACACATTGTGTACAAATATGTATATACCTAAAAATGGTACAAAAATAACATCCATGCATGCCCATAATACAATCCCAATATATCCATGACATAACACAATGTATACAAGTAAGTATACACATATATAAATGGTACAAATCAAACATCCATACCCACAAAACAATATATATATAAATCCGTGAGATAGCATACTGTGTACAAGTATGTACACACCTATAAAAATGGTATAAAAAGAACATCCATGCCCACAAAACACGCCCTATATCCATGAGATAACACACTGTGTACAAGCATGCACACACTTACAAAAATGGTACAAATAGAAATTACCTTTCTAGTTTCATTCATGCATATACCTTTTGCACCAGTATGTACACACATAAAGCAAAATACTAGTTTAAACATAAATTATGAAGTAGTACTTTAGATCTTACCTTTCTTTATTAGACTAGTTGTTGAATTTTCTCGTTATGATTGTTTTGGGTTCTTTGGAGATCTTGTTTTTGTTTTCTTTGTAATTGTTGATTTTGGTTTGTGGATTGTTTTAGATGATGATGTTGGATTTTCTTCTTGTTGCTTCTTCTTCACCACGTTTATTTTACTGCTACTGTATTTTTCATCAAATTTTTTTATGATTTCTTTCGATTTTCTTCTGGTTTTATTCGATTTCTTCTCTTTTAGATGATGATTCTTTTTTTGATTGTCGTTGATTTCTTCTCTTTTAGTTAGGTTTTGTGTTTCTCTTTTTCTTTTTATACTGTTTTCCCTTTGTCTCTCACGTCTAAGACAAATTAAATGTAGAAGATACATAAATCTAGGGTTTTGATCATTTTTTCCTTTTCATTTTTGTTAGGTGAAAACACGTGTCACCCTCTTTTTTAATATGTCAGTTACAAACAGTTTTTGATTGCTCCACATGTATGCATTTTGTTAGTCGTGTGAAAGGTAGCTCCATCTTTATCCTTTTTCAGATAATTAGGAGACTAATTCGTACGCCCTTGGATCGGTCAGGACTAATATGTCCACACGATACCCTTTTTTAAACTGAAACAATGTTTTCCCTTAACAACAATACCTCCCGTATCTTTGAAGGAACACCATAACCTTTGTTAGAGCAAGGGCTATAGGATAGAGTGTCCCTTTCAAAATGAATGAGTGACTAGGCGAAGAAGTGCTTTTCCACTATGGGTTAGTGAAGTAGAGAGACTAGACGAGTGAAGTTTTGCCGTCTAGTATAAAGAAAATCACTTGAACAGAAAAAAATCACTCGTTTGAAAGTTTATCTAGTTTGTTAATAATAATAGCCTAGGTAGGATCCATGTTTTAAGAATTTAATATTGAAATAAATATCCAGACGAGGAAAGATCCTCGTTTAGCACAAACAACTGAAGTTTACGTGTTTAGTGAAGACTAACGACCGCTCGTTCTATTGAAGAAGTGTATGAAAAACTTTAGATAAACAAAGCTTTTTCCCTTATATATAATGGGTTTACCTTATTTTATTAAAATTCATTCACTTTGAACGAGAGCTCTTTGCTCGTAGCCCTTGTGACTACCACTTCTACATTCATTCATTAGAATATTCGATACCTCTTGAATTATAAATAGGGTGACAATTAATTTGGTGGTGTATCAATCCAACGGTTAGGAATGTTTTGTCGTGTATGAATTTCGATGAATTCCCGAATAAGTTGGTACGCCCATTAGCAGCCATGGTTAAAGTCGGTCGACTGATTTCCATTCTTTGCCCCTGGGAGATTATTTTCCAACTTGTCTGATTCCATAAGAAAACCCGACTAAAACCTTTGGGAAATATTACAACCATGGTTGCTGCAAATCTCAAAGCAGAAACAATGTCTCTAATGGAACAAAGAGATGCCATAGAATCAGAAATGTGTTCCATCATTCATCGTCTTTCCCAGCCTGCTGGTCCTGGGATTTCAGGAAGTCTCGTCGATTCAGAGGCAAGTATTTCCTCTCTGTGCTTTCAACACATCCCTGTTCTTCAAGATTCGCTTTACATGAAACTAAATTTTCATATATTTTTTTTGTGAATTTTCATGAATATGTTACAGTCGCTTGTTAGTTTCTTAGTTTGATTCATTTGCTTCAAGTTTAGTTGGTAACTTGGTATAGAGTTATATTGGAACGGTAATTGGAAAGTTTAGTTAGGGTTGATTTTTGAATGGGGGGTTTTATTTCTTACCCATAAATATGTGATCAATTGTTTGTTTCTTACTTTTAGGGGTTTCCTAGGGCGGATTTTGATATTCCAGTGATTCGTGCTCAACGCCAACGTCTTTTTGGTAAGGTTGCTATCTTCTTTTCATTTATTTTCGACCTTTTTGCGATATATATCATTGGCAATTGAAACTGCATTGATATAGTCTGTTTTGCTGCCAAATAGTCAGGGCTACTGTGGTTTATTGATGTTGATATTGAGATGTGAGATTTGCGTTATTAATCTGGATCAAAGTTAAATATAAAACCTCAATGCAACTTATTTAAACTGACCAACATTTGGTAAAATATTAGATGGTTGTGAACTGATATATGCAAATTCAAAGTTTTAGAATCCATTTTTATTTGCTTTGCTAACCACATTGTAAGTCCTCTGAAATTGATGAAGACATCTATTCGGGCATAGACAGTTAGACTTAGAGCTAGACCCCTGCAAACTAAGCACCGGGCACCCACTACTGAAGTGCCATTCCATTGTTTCTCTATGGTAATCCCCCAGGAAAACAGTTGTATCTCACTTTTGCTAACCATTGATCTAGGTCTTTTGGGAAAGGATGTCCTATTTCTGAGTCATTTGAATGTTATAACCATCGTATATCTGAAGGGATAGACACTTGGGATGACCTACAACCACAAAGTAAGTTATCTGTTTCAAGAATATGTAAATTCTCTGACAAGCAACCTTCTCTTTCAAGACAAACTTTGGCACAGACATGGACCCAAGCTCAGTTGACTATTTGTGGCCGCTGGGAACCATCTACTTTAGGTGCCTTTCTGCTTCCTCTTCTCTGTAGTTGATGTCATTGTACCCATAGGTTGTCATATGAGTTGAGGTATTAGACTTCCTAAACTTCTTATTCAGCTTCATTCAACAAAGAAGGCATCACTTTAATCTTGCTAATCCAGAAGCGTCTTCAAGCCCTATTTTCTGAGTCATATGAAGTACTATCTCAGACTGAATGATCTTATTTCCCTAGTGACCCAAATTGTGCTGTAAACTACAGCTGAGATGTGAAGGTCGATGCCTAATAGCACCACAACTATTTACACTGACTGGAAATATGTAAATCTGATCAGAACCTCCCCCATGTTAATTTTACGACTCATCCAATGATCCGAAATAAAGAGAACCATTTGTTTCAGAAAAAGGAAAAAAAGTCTGCAGTTCTACTAGGTCTGTAGTGTTCAAAGTTTCATGATGTCAGCAACTTCTTTTGTTAGGATGAGGTAAGCATCATCTTTTATTGTGCAAAACTGATAACTTACTGGAGCTATGCTAATAAATAGTTCAATATCAATCTAGTAATTTGCCTTTCTCCCAAGTTAGTATGTGATCGTTCATCAATAAAATGAACATAGATAACCTTTTCGTGTAATTTTTTGCTGTTGCAGAACTTCGTAACGACTATGACAAGATTACTGACACAATAAGTGAGCATTTACAAACTCTTCATTCTGCAAAACTTTCTCCTAGCAAATCTGCAGCTTCAAAAAGTTCAGGTAAGTGTTAGAAGCAGTATGCATCCTAAATTCCTAATTCATGGAACTTTTTTATGTTATGGTTATCAAGAGTCAGATACATGCATGCAAACATGTACCTAAATCAAGGCAGCGTACCTTCTTAACTTTCCTGAGCAGTTGTAACACACTGCAGTTGATTTCCTCGGGAAGTTCAGTCTGGCCAAAGTTTGCTCAAATAAATGTTAACAAGTGGTGTGAACCTTTCTAAACACTGAAAGGGGTGTTCTAGTAACTCAGGGACAAATGGAATTTTTACGCATCTCATACAGAAGATCCTTTTTTTAGGGACCTTGATCTTGAACTGGTTGATCTTCTTTCTTAAAGTTGAAAGTGAACATGGAAAAATTATTTCCGAGTATCTGTGTGAAAGCTTTCTGAAACACTGAAAGTTCAATTTCATGCTTTGAATAGTAAAAAGAATCAGTTGGAGGTTTCTTCGAACAAGTAAATTGTTATAGTTTTAATATAACTCAAATGATTTTTATGTATTAATGTACTATGTCTTCTCAGTTTCAGGCAAACCTCTAATATTTCTTCTTTAGTAGTAGGAAAATCTGCATGAAGCAGTTCTACTAATTATTAAATTTCGTTTTAGTGGTAATCAGTTTCCTCATTCTTGATTAAGGTTTGACAATTTTCTGCCCTTACTTGCATGCACTATTATGGTTTGTGTTTACTTTGCAACTTGCAATGCGGATCTGGGGATTTATTTCCATATACTCTGTCCGTTTAGTTTTGGTTGGAATGGCTTGTGGAAAGTCCTTTACTGGTGTGTGTTTTTCTGATCTTAATTGCTTAGTTTTACCTCAAAAGTCAAATATAAAATCAATATTGTCCTTGTATCTTTTGTTTGTGTCTTGGAGTTAAATTCTTGTTTCATTTTTCAAAATTATGGTGAAAGGTCAGAAGATAACAATGTATATCCTAATTATGCAGTTTTACCAGCATCTTTGCATGGAGTCCTTCCTAAAGATGCACCCAGTTTTGTAACTATGGAATCTGCTAGCCTTCCTTTTGCAATAGTCGATGAAATAGCTGATGCGTCTCCAGCAGCAGAAGATGGGTTACAACTTGGTGACCAGATAGTGAAATTCGGTAATGTGGAATCTGGAGATAATTTGCTATCAAGGCTTGCATCTGAAGGCCAGTTGAACCAGGGGAACCAAGTTCCCACAACGGTTCTTAGGCAGGGGGGACTTGTCAACCTTAATGTTACTCCTAGATCATGGAATGGTCGTGGTCTCCTAGGGTAAGCTTTTATTTTTATGTGAATTGTGGTTATTGTTCCACACTGAAGATACTTGGAGTTCCACTTTGTTTCTTTGACGAGTTGTGCTAAGTAGTCTTACTATTTAACTCAACTTACTTTTTCCAACTGCGAACCAAGTAGCAGCTCATTCAAGCCAAGTCTTCAAAGTGCTTATTGTTTTACTGCCACACCAGTTGGGAAAACAAGTGGAATCAAAATCGTGGGGATCAGTTTCCCCCTTTCAACTGTTTTGACCTTGAAACTGTTAGTGGTTTGTTTCTCCTCATTTTTATAATGTCCCTAACATTGATTTTTGTTGCAGATGCCATTTCCGGATTTTGTGAGTGATGGATATCATTTGATGCCAACAAGAATCTAGTTCTTTATATGTTGGGTTCTTCTTTTCAGTTCTTGTAAAATTAACGTTTATGTCCATCACGCTTTGACAAAAGTTAAATGTAGTCAAGCTCTTCGTGATATACCGAACCGTACATAATGACGAAATTCTGTGAATTAGTTTGTAAGAACAAGCTGTTTTTTCTTTTTTTCTTTTTCTTTTTGGTTTTTCCCTCTCGAAAAATAATAATCCGTCTCGTTTCCAAAAAAATTCACTGCGAGTATCATATATATCGTGTGAGAAAATTTTAGCAGGAGCCGTTGAAAGTGCAAAAGCACAAACTCTGGCAGTCTAGCTCATGCCAGTTTAAAATGCTTACTTATGCTTAAATCATTTGATCATCCTTGGAAAAGATCAGCTCCACGTTGTTTTCACGCAGCTCCCACTTGTTGGTGTCAAAAGAGAGTAGAGTAAACTCAAGGGTTTACTTTTTAGGCGGGAGTACTGGTCTCTTCCTAGTTGTCCGCAACAAGGAAGAATTTTGCAGAGTATGTAGTTCTGAGTCTTTCGACTATCATTGATCTAGCTAATATATGATCATTCCGCAACAAGGAAGAATCTTGCAAGTCTTCCGACTATTATTAATCTAGCTAATATATGATCATCTAATATTGCATAACAATATTGGTCTAACATTGAAGAGTTTTGCTTCAAAAAGAAAAAAAAAAACATTGAAGAATTCTGGTTGTATATTACACGTTATCTTTTATTAATCTAGCTATTATATGATGATGGAGTAACAATATGTTCGAGATTAAACTCTAAAACACAAATTTGCCAATATATGATTGATTCAATATCGTTCGGATGATTTCAAGGTTTTCGGTCTTTGTTTGACACTTTTCGTTCTAGAAGAAGTTTAGCGTATTTTGCACTTGAAGACGTTCAATTCTGGACTCGGTCGTCTCGTCTATCTCTTCGGTCAGGTATCATCAGTGAAGTACCGAAAGGGGGAGGAAGTTGTGATACACTTCTCTATTCAAATAACTGTGATCGAAGGATGGGCTTTTGGATTTTTAACCTGGCGAACTTGAGGGCGATCAAAAACTAATTAGGGGCGATTAATAAAACAAAATAAGATCATTTTGAAGTAATCTCAATACATCCTTTATCCATATATTTTCTATAATGACTAATCTATCCTTGCTTAATTAGTGTTAATTTTATTTAGTTAGTTAATTAATTTGGTTATAGTTACTGTTAGATGATGAATTTGAGTTATACTTTTGGAATAGAAATTGAGAGTGTGTTAGAGAGGAAGAAGAAGAAGAATTTTTGGGAAATCATATTTTACCTAAATTCAATCACAAACATGGATGGGTATGAGGAAGAAGGTGAGATTGAACATGAAGAACATAATATTGAAGGTTCAAATACGTTTAGAGACGACGATTTGGGTTATTTGTTGGATGATCCAAATTTTGGTGTGGAAGAAAACCCAGATGATGAATCACATCAAAATGAAGATATTAATGCATCAAACAATCAGGTATTGTGTTAAGAAGCTCAAAACCCAATTTGTACGTGATCGGCAACAAAGAAAATTCATTTTTACATGCATTTAATGCCATGGACGTCCTATAATCGGTAGTTTATGGTACTCCATAAACTACCGATTATATGTCTGTTCCAAAATAATTAAACAATCGGTAGTCTCGTGAAGTTTACTACCTACCGATTATACAAAATCCCCAAATTGATTTTTTTTTTGAATTTATTTTTACATAATCGGTAGCTTAGAAAAACTTATTGACTACCGATTATGTTAGTCGCCCCAAATTGAATTTTTTGGAATTTCTGTTTGCATAATCGGTAGTTTAGGAGAACTTATTATCTACCGATTGTGTTAGTCGCCCCAAAACTGAATTTCTCCAAACCTACAAAGATATTATTTTGCGAACTTTATAATCGGTAGTTAATGTCATATAGTTACCTACCGATTGTATTATAATTGGTAGTGGTGTAACACACTAAACCTCCGATTATATGTGCACAGGACTTGACTTGATTTCTTCCTACAATCGGTAGTTTAGGAATACATATTAACTACCGATTGTAGATAATCGGTAGCACGGGAATATTATTAACTACCGATTGTTGGTAATCGGTAGTAAGTGAACGTAATTAACTACCGATTATCATTCTCTAACTCATTGCTATTTTACGTAGATTATTGAATGGGTTAATCATGTTTCATACGAGAGTCCTAATACTTCCCTACACTATGCAAATAATTTGGTACGCTACCTACCCACTCTTAACTTGTCCTAAGAATGTATGTTACATGGTCAGGCTTATGATATTTGTTTTGTTATATGCACATTAAGACATTTGGAAGTAAGGCGGAGGCAAATGAATGGCTTCTTAACAAGGCAAAAGAGAAGATGTGCGTTGTAGTTCAGAAAAATTGCGTGAAAGTTGATTGATTTGAAATGATTTGTGAGAGAGGTGGCGAGCGAAAGAGTCATATGGGAAAGAATTATAAATACGTAAAGAAGACGGAGAGGATATACCGAGGTAATTCAAAGAAGATTGGATGCCCATTTAAGATTATCTTCCATAAGCCCGAAGGTAAGAAAGGAAAATTATGGAAAATGTTTAGAGTTTCTAATGGTCGTCACAACCACGAAGATCCGGAAAATCTTGTTGGGAACGTAATGGTTGCCAAGTTAAAACCAAAGGAAATGGAGACGGTGAAGTTTATGAGGACCGTAATGAAAGCGAGTGCAATCCTATCTAAGATAAAGGCGGACGACCCCAACAACTTGTCTTCGTTGTCTACAATTTATTCGGCGCTAGCAACGATCAAAAGGACGGAATGGGATGGTCGAATGGTTATGCAACAATCAGAGTGGTTAGCCGAGAAACACAATTACACGTGAGAAAAGAAGAAAGGGATGGTAAGGTGATTCGTATTTTCTTGGCACACCCGAAGATGATCAAATTGGCTCAATGCTTTTATCAAATTTTGTTGATAGATGCTACTTACAAGACAAACAGGTACAACATACCGTTGTTGAACATCGCTTGCCACACTTCGGACAAATGCACATTTACGGTGGCTTGGGGTTTAATTAATGCTGAGAACGATGTGAGTTTCATTTGGATGTTGCAAACATTAAGGTCGATTTATAATGACGAGCATTTTCCAAGGGTTATTGTAACGGATAACGATACAGCCTTGATGAATGCAATAAAGGTAGTGTTTTCGGAAGCCCAGAATTTGCTTTGTACGTGGCACATTCAATGCAACATCAAATCCAATTGCAGACATCATATCCAAGCTAAAAAACGCAACAAAAGTACCAAGAGGTCCAAGGAAGAGGATGAACGTATTAGTAAACTAACCGTGGAAGAACGAGAAGAAGAGAAAAGGTTCGCGGATGAAAAGTGGGTCGAGGATGGAATAAAGTGGTTTTTATTTCTAAAAGCATGGGATAAGATAGTTTGGTCGATGACAGAGGAAGTTTATGAATACAACTTGAAGAACTTTGAGGATGAATGGGGCAAAAACTATCCCAAACCAGTTAAGTATTGCAAATCACAATGGTTGGTACCGCACAAGGATAAATTTGTGTTTGCATGGACATATGAATATCGTAACTTCAAGAACGAGGCAAAAAGCATTGCAGAGCGGTCCCATGGCCGATTAAAGAAAATACTAGTCGGTAGCCAAAATGGGGTCGTGTCGGTCCAAGAAACAATCCATGAGTTCACCAATCGTGACCTCACTAAGATTTATGGTTCAATGAAAAAAGTCGGCATAGATTCCCATTTGGCACATTTAAAACATAAAAATCTTCTAAGGGGTATAAGTTATAAAGTTTCTTGGTGGGCAATAAATTTCATGATAAAACAATTGGAGTTGTACAGAGATTACGATGATGAGACTACGGTTTGCAACTGCAAGACGATGATAGGTATTAGACTCCCGTGTCGTCACATGCTTGGAGGGTATATTGAAGCGATTGACATTAATAATATTCATCCCTTTTGGAAGCAATTAACTTTCACTCCAAGCACCCCGACAGTTGATAATTCGTCGTTCGTGGAGACGGAAATATTTGCACGAATACTCGAGCGTTACTCTACATCAAATGAGGCACAAAAGCAAATATTGATGCACTATTTAGAGGAAGCCCTTCACCCCTGTCAAAAGGTTGTTCAACAACCAATAAAAGGAAAGGCGATGGGTAGGCCGAATACCGAAAAACCGATGTCAATTCAAAGAAAAGAGTTGAAGGAATGGTTATCTAGTCATTGTGACCTTTCTAGGCATGTACATACTGAAGCTGAGTATGAAGATTTGCCGGCTCCAGCGAAAAGGGGTCGTCCAAGGAAGGATCAAGGTCGACCAAGCTCACAACAAGTCAAAGCTAAAGTCTATTCCTTCCCAACTAAGTCAAACCCAACCTATACACGATGAGTATTTGGAACAACTCCCTCTACTCATTATACCATTTGTTTTGTCCACCGACGATGTCGATGAGGATGACAATTGTGGTTTCCACGTTGCTTTGAAACAAATAGGAGACTTTAGTGAGGCGGTTACCGAGAATGTCACCCAATGACAATATTTAAGAAATAAGATGGCCGCACAATTATTGGAGGATAAAGAATTTTATATTGAAATGATGAGAGAAGGAGATAGACATGGCAGAGAACAAGAGTTCAAAGAGTTATATACACGTGTAAAATGCCGAAACGAAATGGAGGTGGTCGGATCCAGGTATTGGATGGTAATGCCGATATGTGGGTATCTTTTAGCGGATGTATTGAACTACGTGGTACATTTTTTCTGCCCCCCTTCATCAGGATTTAGTGTCACATTTACACCCACAAGGACGGTGTGTGATGAGTCGGTCAAGGATAGACGAATCATTATGGCTTTTGTTAATGACAATCATTTTATCGTTTTAAGTTTAACGGATGATTGTCCATTACCTCCATTGACTAGGTGGTCGGATTACTTCCCAACTATTGTAAGGAGTGGTTGAAGCAATACGAGTCCAACATGAAGCGTTGGGATCGTTTAACAAGCTCAGTAAAGAACGTAATTGATTTGAACTAGGATGGTGAATAGTTGATTTTGAACATAAATTTATACAAAAAAATATTAATGCAATGTTTTGTGATCGTTAACAAAAAAAAATTCATTTTTTGCATGCATTTAATTCCATGGACGTATGATAATCGGTAGATAATGGAGTAATATATCTACCGATTCCACCGTAGTCGGTAGTTTAAATTTTTTTACAAACTACCGATTATGAAAGTTGCCCCAAATTGGAAATCGCAATTTTTTCAAAATTCCTGTAACACTCATAATCGGTAGTTTAAATTTTTCTTAAACTACCGATTATCATAAGTAGCCCCAAATTGGAAATCGATTTTTTTAAAAAAATTTCAACATTTTGTACAAGCACAATCGGTAGTTTAAATTTTTCTTAAACTACCGATTATCATAAGTAGCCCCAAATTGGAAATCGATTTTTTTAAAAAAATTTCAACATTTTGTACAAGCACAATCGGTAGTTTAAATCTTTAACTACCGATTATCATAAGTAGCCCCAAATTGGAAATCAATTTTTTTAAAAAAAATTCAACATTTTGTACAAGCACAATCGGTAGTTTAATTTTTTTCTTAAACTACCGATTATCATAAGTAACCACAAATTGGAAATCAATTTTTTAAAAAAAATTTCAACATTTTGTTCAAGCACAATCGGTAGTTTAAATTTTTCTTAAACTACCGATTATCACAAGTAACCACAAATTGGAAATCAATTTTTTTAAAAAAATTGAAACATTTTGTACAAGCACAATCGGTAGTTTAAATTTTTCTTAAACTACCGATTATCATAAGTAACCACAAATTGGAAATCAATTGTTTTAAAAAATTTTCAACATTTTGTACAAGCACAATCGTTAGTTTAAGAAATTCTTAAACTACCGATTATCATAAGTAGCCCCCAATTGGAAATCGATTTTTTTTTTAAATTTCAACATTTTGTACAAGCACAATCGGTAGTTTAAGAAATTCTTAAATTACCGGTTATCATAAGTAGCCCCAAATTGGAAATCGAAATTTTTTAAAAAATTTCAACATTTTGTACAAGCACAATCGGTAGTTTAAGAATTCTTAAACTACCGATTGTGCTTGTGACTAACCCAACGACTTTTTTTTTGAAAAACTAGTCGTTGGTAATTAAAAACTATAAAAGGAAACTATCCCTTTCAAGGTGATTCTCATTCTCACATATCCCTTTCATTCCCAATCTCCCCTATCCCTTTCAATCTCATTCTCATTCTCATTTTAATTTTCCAACTCATGCTCACCCGGCCCTTTGAAACACTACATATGGTAACTCCATACACTACTGATGAAGATGTTGCCATTGTTAGATCGTGGGTTACGATCATAACGCACGGGTATGAAAGAGCGTACATTACCCAAAATAACGAACCTGTTAATGAAGATTGGATGGTGCATCAGACATCCGATTCTTGGTGGAAGCGTTAGTTTAAGATTTTTGTGGGATTAGACGGAAATCAACATTATAGGACGCTCAAAGTCATTAAGAAAAGGTTTGAGAAGTTGTTTCAACGATTGGAAGCTTTGAAACAGGAAATGAAAGTTGTAAAAGAAGCTCATCCCACCGAATCTAGTGTGACAAGAGTAAGTGTGTCAATTAATAAGTCGTTCATTAAAAAAAGTTTTCAAACATACAAACTTATAATTGATTTGTTTTTTTCAGTGGGTGATGGCTCTCGCCAAATATGAAACTATCCATGGGAAGACGTTTATGCATGAGGATTGCTATCGCATTTTGGAAGAAAGTACCTTGTACAATTTCAACCTATATGCTTAAGTGTTTAAGTGTAATCTAATGATTTATTGTATTTCATTTCCTTTAATGTTACACGATGTATGTCTTTTCGATTCAATGAAATGATTTTACGTTCAACTGTTTTACAAAAGCAATTAACTAATCAGTACAAGACACCGTTTAATCAATACATAATCGGTAAACAAAGTACATTAAACTCACCCAATTGTTCATAATCGGTAGTTAAAAAAACAACGTAACTACCGATTGTGCATAATCGCTAGTCTAAAAATCAACTTAACTACCAATTGTGCATAATCGGTAGCTCGGGCTCTACATAATCTACCGATTGTCCATAAAAAATGGAACATAAAAGTCTATGGACACATGTACAATCGGTAGTTACATAAAAAAATTAACTACCGATTCTGACTAAATTTGGGTATAAGAATATAATCGGTAGTTTATAACCAAATTATAACCCAAACATAACTACCGATTGTGCATGATGTTCATGAGCAATGAAGAACACTAACATAATAGGTAGTTTAATACAACCACGAAGAGCAATAGACCATTTTTTAAATATGGGATTTTGGTAATTATTAGTGAAAAGTTTTTTAATAATTATTTAATTAGTGAAAGAGTATTTTAATATTTTTACCTCTAGTTATCCTTTAACCACATTCATGAGATTAAATTAAAAAAATCATCCTAATTAGTTTTTGATCGCCCTCAAATTGAAGAATTTTTAAGGCTTTTCCACTTTAAATTATTACGTCACTAATATTTGAAAGTCAAATAGTGGCACCGTTATATTTTATTTTTATCAATTTGACATCCATTCATCAAAAAATAAAATAAAATTTGACATCCATCGGAAGTAAAGAATTTGCTTATTCTGTAACCAGTATTTGAAAATCTGCAAATTCAAAATTGTGGTCTGTTATGCATACGACCTCTCATATCCACTGCTTGCACATGCCTCTTTACAGCTTACTCTCTCACCGCGGAGGCTAGGTTAGGTGATAGTTGATTCTAGTATCTAGAAGACGCATATCTTAGGGTTTCCCTTTTAATCTTTTCTTCCACATTTTTAGATTTTCATTCCAAATTCAAATTCTGAAAACCTCATTTTCGATTCTGTCAAGTTTTATAGATATGACAAATTTCTACGCTGAAAGAATCATTTGATTATAGTTAAATCCAGGGGGAATTCCTTAATGCCCCTACGTTGCTAATACTCATTTCAATATGCCCCCACTTTTATTAATAATGTCAATATGCCCCCACTTTGACCAAAAAACTTTGATAATACCATAAATATCCTTATAATTTAAATTTCAAAATGCCCCCATTTTAACTATGGTTTACTAGAAAAAATTTGAAAGGTCTAACATGTTTCTATGACTGTTCTCGGCATGCTTTTTAACAATCTATGCATCTCTCTGCAATGCCGTTTCTCAAATTAACACAGATAAATAGAAAATAACATTTCGACTGAACAAAAACTTAGTGTAAGTTAGACCTTTTAGAAAGATTGTTAAGAACTTTGTGATTCTTATATATGGACTATGCATTCAACCCAATATTACCTAACAGTCATAGAAACATGTTGAACTAGCTGGAACGAAGAACGGAAAGGAAAAAATTTAAGCCTTACCATAGCAAAAGTTTGATAGGCACTATGCACAATGAGATTGGTCATATTACCAATGATATTAGCAGTGAGACCAATGTTAAAAAGCATGAAAAAGATGTTGAAAATCTTCTCTCTAGTGTTCTCGGCATGCAAATCTCCATAGCCAACAATTGTTAGAGTGGTAATAGTCCAGTATAGAGAATATGTGTAGCCTATCCAAATACTCTTCTCTTCAAAATTTTCTAATTGAGCACCAATCCATGTTTTCTCTTTATCGAAGTAATGGGTAGCCATCCAGTATTGGAAACAACATACTAAGTGTACTATAAACTTTCTAACTTAGTGTAGTATAACTGGAAGGCCGTCTGGGTCGTTGTTCATAGTCCGGTCACCGTTGGTGAAACGACAAAAGATGCCAACAAAGATCTCCTTAATCAAGTGCTTTTTGTATTTAAAAGTTGAAACTTTTTGGTGGTAGGAAATGTCCATGACCAGTTTAGAAGACAAATACTACCAGTTATTTTAAAAGATAATTTTACCTCCAAATAATTATAAACTGTGTTATACAGTTGACTCCCACTTAATGCCAAGTCGTGGTTACAAAAACACCCAGTCATCTTCTATCTTGTTCTCTGCCCTGTTTAATTGGTTCATTCTAAGCCCTAACTATCAGCATATTACCCTTCAATCTGTTTTAACCATGTATAAATCCAAATCTATGGTTCAATTTTTTTCTAGTAAACCATAGTTAAAGTGGGGGCATTTTAAAATTTAAACTATAAGGATATTTATGGTATTATCAAAGTTTTTTGATCAAAGTGGGAGCATATTGACATTATTAATAAAAGTGGGGGCATATTGAAAAGAGTATTAGCAATGTGGGGGCATTAAGGAATTCCCCGAATCCAGGGATGGCTTCAAGAGAAATTTTTAGAAGAAAGAGGTTCATCTGCGATCATTATTCTCATTTTCGACCAGTTTATAATTCTATTATTACTAATGGTGTACCGAATCCTTCATCTTCTTCTACATCATCATCATCATCATCATCATCTGATGATGTAATTTCAGTGACCAAAGTGAAAAAACCATTAAACTTACCACGATTTCGTCATAGCAATGTCTGCGGATTTCCATTGTTTAATTGGAGAAGTGAAGAATCTATATCTGTTTTTGATTCTCATTATTTTAAAGTTCGTTCAGTGTACAAACAATCTTTTCGTTATGCTTTTAATAATACAGCTACAGCTAGGCACCACTACCACAACCAGATAAAGAGCAAGAAGAAGTTGAAAAAAGAGTGGTTAAAAATCAGATAAAGAAAGAAACATCTCCGGAAGATTGTGATCAAGCTGTTGAAGGAATAAGTTCCGCTAAAGCAAAAGCAAAAGCAAAAGCAAAAGCGAAACAATTACAAGAATCGTCACAAAAGATTGATAGATATAAATCAGTTTTGTATAACATTTGGGCTAAGATTTTAGGATTTGGTCCTGCACTTAAAGTAATTGTTTCCATGAGTAGAGAAGATTGGGGGAACAAGTTATTTCACTGGAAAAATGAATTTAAAGAAACGTTGCAGCATTATTCGTTAGGATTGAAACTTCTGTGGGCTGATATGAGAATTTCATTAAGATTGTTGCTAAAACTTGGAGGTGGAAAGAGTTTATCTAGGAGAGAAAAACAGCAATTGACTAGAACAACAGCTGATATTTTCAGATTAGTTCCTGTTGCTGTTTTTCTTGTAGTTCCTTTCATGGAATTCTTGCTTCCGGTTTTCTTAAAAGTTTTTCCCTATATGTTGCCATCTACTTTCCAGGACAAGATGAAAGAACAGGTATATGATGTTCATCTCTCATTTGCTTCTGGTTTCTTACTCATTTTTTTTTCTTTGATAAGTGGAAGTTATTTTGGAAGATCATCGAACTAATAGAATGATAAAAGGGGAAGAGATAACTCACCAAAGTTTTATTTTCTAGTTATTTGGTTAAGTAGCAGGCCTTTGAAGCGTTAACCCTCCCAACTTAAACCAACAAAGATTCCCAGGGAAACAAGATCCTTAAATTGCACACTCTAAATGTTCCCTATATTCATCTGGAGTTAGGAGGCTTGGCACTGATTATATGCATATAATTATTTCCAGTCAAATCAGCTTCTTATGTACTTGCCATCTACATGTACTTAAATCTTTATAGTTGAATTGTCTCATAAGAGCTATATTCCCTTAAATTTCTAAGTTCAAGTAGATTGCTGCACCAACAAGGGCTCAGTTTGAGGAGTATTAGGTTCTATTAACCCTGTGGTATATTTTAAACTTTAGTTACTTACGCTTTGATTAGTACCTACCTATGGGCAGTGTAACCGTTATTATGTATATCCAGAAGTAAGTGTTGGATAGTACCATTTAGTTCGACATATAAATTTAGTGAGCTTGGTTAGAAAGCAGTTATATATGTATTGTTGTGTGTTTATGTATCCTCTGGATCTTGTGAAGCTCGGTTTGTTTGTAGTTTGTGTCTCACTTCATATACTCACTAGGAAGCATTGAAATGGAGGCTAAAAGCAAGAATGGAGTATGCAAAGTTTGTACAGGGGACGGTCCAAGAAATGGCGAAAGAAGTCCAGATATCCAGAAGTGGTGAGATTAAGAAAACAGCAGAGGATCTAGATGATTTTTTGAGCAAGGTAAAAGTAGATGCAACCCTTCCCTTCCTCGAAGTTGTTTTTCTTTCCTAATGATAGCTTAAATTGCCAAGTTTTTGATAGAATGTGGGCATCCAACTCAAAACCAATTGGCAATGAGTGGAGTGGCCCTTCCATATTATATTTTAAGTTTATTATAGGGATATTAGCAATGTGGGACTATTATCCTTCACATGTTAAAGTCTGCGGGCATCCAACTCAAAACCAATTGGCAATGAGTGGAGTGGCCCTTCATATTATATAGTGTGTATAGGCTAGGAGTTTGGTCTATGTGGGACTATTATCCTTAACATGCCCCCTCCATGTGTTGGGCGGAGTTTGGAGCCTCTACATCATGTAGAGGGTAGCTCCCTCCACGGTGGGCACGAGTTTAGGGCCTCTACATCATGGACAAAGTATGGGTAGCCGTTGGGCTTACTCACATACGGGCTAGCTCTGATACCATGATAAAATATGGGCATCCAACTCAAAACCAGTTGGCAATGAGTGGAGTGGCCCTTCATATTATATAGTGTCTATAGGCTAGGGGTTTGGTCTATGTGGGACTATTATCCTCAATAGTTTTTAGTCTTACAAATGCATTCTTATGTTTAATTAGATCAGGACTGGTGCCCGGGTTTCCAATGATGATATTTTAGGCTTTGCAAAGTTGTTCAATGATGAGCTTACGCTAGACAATATTAGCAGGTTGGGATTATTAGTTATTGCACTATCTTAATCTTTGTGCAAATTCTTTTTGCGTTTCTTCTCCTACTTGATTATGTTTTGATGCTTTTTTTTATACAGGCCTCGATTAGTTAATATGTGCAAATATATGAGAATTAGCCCTTTTGGTACAGATGCATATTTACGTTACATGCTTCGGAAAAAGACCCCAGCGGTAAGAATCTCAAGATTAAGTTTCTCATGTATTTATATTTGTCTTCTGATATTGGAACTAATATGGTTGTGCTATACAAAAAAATATATGAATCGTGGCTTGCCCTGTTTTCCTTTGGACTACACTAGTATTACTATATATGATTTATGATGTGCTGCGATGCTGCTTCTTCTTGTTAGGATCAAGTATGATGATAAGATGATTCAAGCAGAAGGTGTGGAGTCCCTTTCAGATACTGAACTTCGTCAAGCTTGTAGGGAACGAGGAATCCTTGGATTGCTATCAGTACCAGATATGCTTCAACAGGTTCCTTTCTCACATTGGATTCCATTTTCCATGTCTCACTCCTTATAACTTAAAAATATGTTGAAAAGGAAAATGGTTCACTCCTACTTGAGATTTCAGAGTGGAGTTGTTAGCGACCCACTAGGTGCAGTACTAAATTAGTTTTGCACTTAATTTATAGAATAAATTTAGAAATAACAGAAGATTGAGAAGGTAAGAATCATGTGCTACGATTAATCTTTTTCAATCTATCATAATGATAATTATGAATGAGGATAAAATTTAACAAATCTTGCGAGGAAGGGTACTGGATGTAGAAATTTTGGGCCTAGGATCATAGTTTCATCTAAATGCCAAAGATGATACAGAGTATTAACTTCTTTGTACTGATAACTTTTATTGTTTATGCTTGTCCCTTGTGAGGGTTCTCGAACTTTGATACATCTTGTTTTCCCTATCTTAATGAACGATATATTAAGAAGTCATGCAACTGCTGAATGGAGGGGAAACTTAGAACATTAGAGGACTATGAGATCCTTTTAAGAACTTCTTTTCCTCCATGTATTTTCAATTATAATATGTACCACCTAAAAGCTGGATGGGATTGAGACCACAAATATATGGACAAGTGGTAGTCGAAGGTAATTCCTGTATCACTTCTTTGCTAACTTGCTAATACTTTTCTGTTTCTTCAAACCCGACTTTACTGTGCTCGGAAACTCTTCTCTTAGTCGCGCGCTTCTGCATCATAAATTTGTTAATATTAAGTAGAAGATTCTGACTGCTTTGAACAATTGAACTTATAAGTTTGTATAGATCCTCATCAGCAGAAAAGCAAACTGGGAATTTTGTCAATTCATAATGATCTGTTTTTTTTTTAAAACATTATAATGATCTAGTTGTTTGTTATTGGATTTTATCTGCAGCTTCGTGATTGGTTGGACTTGTCCCTTCACCATTCTTTGCCCTCTTCTCTTCTAATTTTCTCAAGGTAATTTTTAGTCCCATCAATTAATATTTTTCACGTCTTAAGAGTCCGGATCTCCTGCATAGTCGAGCATAACTACGAGCTCGAGATGATTTGAGGCAAAGCCAGAGAGGCCAACATGCCCTGTGTTTCCCAGGGTCAATGTTAAGTGAGCCTGCTTGCGTTTTAAGACTAAGATCTGGGCTTGGAAATTGTTGACTCCTTAAAGTTTTCGAAAATAACATCCTAATTATCCCCTTAAAATTGGCATCAATGAACGTTCTACTTTCTGATGCAGAGCCTTCACTATATCTGGAAAGCTAAGGTTGGAGGAGGCTGTGATGAACACAATGTCATCTCTGCCAGATGAGGTCGTGGATACTGTTGGAGTGACATCTTTGCCATCTGAAAATGATATTTCAGAGAGGAGGAGGAAACTGGAGTTCTTAGAAATGCAAGAGGAATTAATCAAGGTAAGGTTGCATTCAGTGGCTGTCGTCCTCTAAAAATTATAGGAAACCTTTTCATATTATTTTGGTTCTCTAGCACTTCTTAGTATAATTTCTCAGCATTCTTTTATTATGATTGGTAAGAATAGGCTAGTAATACATTAAGTTAGAGTGTAGACAGAGTGTTAACCAGAGTCGTGGGTTCAGCTCCAAACAACTTTACCATCTCTGCCAGAGAGGTCCTCATTGAATTTTTTCTTCTTTTTGCGTCTTATAACTGATAAACTTTAATAATTTTTTATACATTATTGCTTTTTGCAAAATATTTTGGTTTGTGAGTAGGCATCAACTTAAAACAATGTAGTCTTCATCTTTTCTTATAGATATTACTTGCTTTTGATGCATTTTGTTCTCTATCATTTCTAAAAACATTTAGGTACGAAAACTTTTAGGAACCAATTGTGAAAGCATTGCATGAGGTCTATAAACAGTTGGAGCAGGGCCATGGCCTCATTGGGTTAATGATATGATTTAGGGTTCTTCTCATTTAAGATTATATTGGATTTGTTGTTAAAACTTCCTTAGTTTTCGTGTGTAAAAGATACTTAGTTTCATTTTGGTACAAGTTGATCTTCTGAACAACCTGGGGAGATATGTAATGACCGAGTGAATTTGGCCTTTGAATGTTGCTCCATTTTTCTTTTTGTCTTTCCTGGTAAGCTGCCTTATTTCTTTCGAACTAGTTTGCAATTAACGTTTTTTTAGCTTTGAGGAAGATCACAAATTATGTTCATGTTACTGAAGCTCTGACTAAAATGGAATTATGTTTACATGGAACTCTAGCAATCTTTCCCACGACATATATAAACAAACAAAAATTTGAGATTTTTTGTGAACTTGTCATATTAATAAGTGGAATTGTGGGTGGATGTAGTAGTTTTTGCTTGTTACTGTTTATAATTGGTTGAATACTAGTGTATGCAAGTTGATAAATTTTATGATATACTGGCACTTTGTGGGTTATTAAATTAATGGCGGTGCTACCATTATAGGCGGAGGAGGAGAAAGTGAAATCAGAACTAGTTAGGCTACAAGAATCTGGGATTAGTACAGAAGATTTAGCTTTGAAAGAGATGGCTACTCCTACTGTTAGCCAAGCACAGGATATTGTCAGGGAGAAGACGAAGGAGAAAAAAGACCAGCTCTGTGAGCTAAGTCACGCACTGGCTGTTCTAGCTTCTACATCTGTAAGGATTGTCCAAAAGTCTTCAGTTCATTTATGTGTTTTCTGAGGTGCTTCAGTAATCTTACATGTCAGTGAGCGTTGAGCATGAAGAGTTTATGAGGCTTGTCAACAAGGAGGTCAGGGAGATTTCATATAAGAAGTTCTATTCTCTTTATATATTGCTTTTTTTTTATGGAAAAGGTTGACCACGTGTAGTTAAAGGTGCAAGGCATAACCAACATAACCATGCATTGGTGCCTTGAGAGTTTTTTAACTGGATCGCACTGGAGATTTTGGAAATCCTTGTCATATTTTCTCTACTGTTGAAAGATCACTACAAATAGATAAACAGTATCTCAATAGGCCACCATATTAAAAT
Organism: Papaver californicum; assembly: GCA_023531435.1. Lineage (NCBI taxonomy): Eukaryota > Viridiplantae > Streptophyta > Magnoliopsida > Ranunculales > Papaveraceae > Papaver > Papaver californicum. Next base: position 1,332,484 of record JAJJMC010017017.1, read on the forward strand.
TCTCGTAAGATTCTATATAGCAAATAAGTATTTGCTGTAGAGTTGACTTCTAATTGTTTTTGACGGCATAATAGAGTTCCTTCGTCTGACCACCTCAGTTGCTTGGTGGACAGTCCCTCTACTCCTGAATTAATGTTTAGTAGTAGTTCCATGGCAGCCATAATAATTGCAACCCGGACAGTATGTATTTTTTTGTTGCTTTTTTTTTAATCCATCTAAAAGTGAATCTGTGTAGGTTCTAAAAGGCTTTATTGTCCATGTTTTATCTTAATTCTGCCAATGTTTTAGATTGTAGATATATATAATAGCATGGTGGAGAAGGAGGGTGCAGAAGGTGAAGAAGAGGTTAAGAAAGCTTATAAAGCAGCACGAGAAGATAGTGACGATTCATCTGAAAGACCTGTTGATAATAAGGTTTCTTCGGCACTAATTGACAGAGTAAGAAAAATTCCTTTGGTAACTTGCAACTACTTTTTCACCCTTATATTTATATATATGCGAGTGTAATCAGTTGGCCTTTGCATCGTGAGCACTCCATCTCAAGCTGAAACATGTAAGCAATTTTACCTTGCTCCATTATCGTTCTTCAGGTTGACACGATTCTTCAGAACCTTGAAAAGGAAACTGATGATGTAGATGCCAAAATTGGTGATGGCTGGTGGCTACTTGACAGGTATTTTATCGAGATTGGTGTATATCTTGCCACTGGTGAAAGTTTTTGTTATGAAGTATTAAGATTGCCCTTATCGCACAGTTTCCTGTTGTCGGTGATTATTATGCATTATGTTAAATGTAAAGTTACTCTTAAACGTTAAATTTTGTTTGATAGTGTAAGCATCAAAATATCAAATGACCGAAGCTGCCATGACGCAGTTAATTGCTGTCTTCTGCAAATTCATCTGGAGATTTTTGCATTATTTGTTGAGTCCATTCTGAGTTTCCCATAGTCAACACAACGTTTATTACTGTTAAGGTTTATATGGATAACTAATAGTTGTGATTAACATTTGTAGTTGTACCTTCAACAATCACAATACTGCTTAATAGTTTGTTGGTAAATTGTGTATCTTCTTGAGAGATTATCTGATTGATTCTTGACACCATTTTATGTTCCAGGGATTGTGATGGGAAAGTGACTCCTGAGGAAGTAGCAGCTGCAGCGGCATACCTTAAGGATACTTTGGACAAGGAGGGTATCCAAGAACTAATCAGCAGCCTCTCCAAGGATAACGGTTAGTAATTTCAGACCTGCTTGACATATTAGTCGTTTAGCATCTTTCGTTGAGAAAAAGTTCACCATTCTTTAATATGCAAATCTCCAGGTACTGTTCGACTACATTCTTGATGTAGTTTTGGACTCGATCCATAGACTAAACAGATAGGGTAGGAGTTGGATTTTGTTGACATAAGCTTCTTTGGCCCGAATGTCCAGTCTAACTTTTCAAAGTTTAGACTTCTGATTAATGTTCTTATAAAAAATAGGTTTGATAAGTTCTTGGTATAAATGAAGAGAGCGGAGCATGAGAAAGATACTAATACAACAATAGGCTTCTTTGCTTTTCTTCGCATTTCAAGTTTCTTGTTTTCACTATTTCTGAACTGAATACCAACTTTCCATTGACTTAGTTGCAACAGAAGGGAAGATTCTTGTTCAGGACATAGTCAAGTTGGGCACTCGAACAGAAGAGCAGGACGATAATACTGAAGAAGCAGGGCGTATGTAGAATATGATGTGGGTACTTTTCTGATATAAGCAGTTATTTTTATATACGTAGAACCGTGCTTAGAATTAGTTTTCTACTTTTAGCCGCTACCTGAATATGGCTCGACTGCATCATCCGAATTGCCTTTAACATGCACATAGTAGTGGGTGCTTCAGAAGTAAGTTGCTTTGAGCCAACACTTCAACTGATGCCATATTTTGTAGATGTGGGCATCCGGCTAAATTCTGATACTACATGTAAACATTTTCTCCAAAAAGAAAAAATGTGAAACTTTTTGTTTTCAATACTTTTTTAGGCATAAGGTGCAATATTTCCTAGTTTAATAACTGTAAGGGAGGAATTATCATATGCTCCATTTTGTTATTGTTGAGGGCTGCTGAAAGGATGTTTGTATTTTCAAATTTTGGAACTAAAGAATGGATTGGTTGGCAGCCCAGCTTTTTCTGCTTTTTTTTTCTAATGGAAATTAGCAGCCTAATTATATAAGCCGATCTTCCCCCTCAACTATATTAGGAAATGGAACCAGTACTAGGCTATCTGATTTGGGCCCCTGTTCATTGGTTATGTGGAAATTATGTAACTCTACAGTATACTTATACTTTCAGGTACAAAGATGACTATGACTCTTGTTATAGGGATAGCAAAAAAAAAGGTCTGATGAGAGCAAAATTCTAGTTGGCTCACTAATTAGGACTAGTTTAATTGTATTCCCTCCCGTTCTGGAAAGGAAATACTATCGACTCTTTCAATTTAGCCTAAACATAATTGCCCTTAATCGTCACCAGTAAAATCTATATTTATTCTTTCTTGTACTATTGCCAAGTCGCTATAGACAACTGATGCGTATCGTAAATGCAACAAATTAATGAAGATATTTTTCACTAATTAACTTGTAATATAGCGGTAGTAAGGATCATTCCCATAGATAATTGTGTAATTGAGATGTTATTTAGATTAGCAAAACTAGAATAAATGCTAAAGGGGGTTGGTTGTTTAAAACAATTAAAAAGAATAATAATAAGAAGAAAGATGATTAGAGAGTCATTCGTCGTTAACAAATTTTGACTGAATTAATATACTTATCTATCTTTCGGTAGAATCATTCATCACCAATCGTAGAATAGCAACTAGCTCAGTGTTATCCCCAAAACTCCTTGTATCACTGAATGCCGAAGCGCTCGAACACCAGATTCTATCCAACTAAGCCACCAAGTAATAGCGCACTCAAGGTGTAACCAATCAAATGTTTTAGGGTTTGTGAATTTAGGTTGATCCTAGCATCAAAACTCTTAGCGTAAGGTCCTGCTTATTATTAGTGTTGTCCTCGCACACGATTGTTCCACAGAATCCCTCTGCAAGGTCTCACGTTCTCTACTTGTGTAGCGAGTTATTCAACAATTACACGAATATCGTAACTCTCTACTAGCAATAGAATCATCAATAGATGAATTTAACGTGCAATCCAAACAATCTAAGAAATCAATCATAAACCCTAGATATAGTGGAAACAAACGATGATGATAATAACTTCAAACAAACTTGTATTAAGTAATAAAACTTCATGCTTAGAACATTTGAATTCATCCTTAATCAACAAAAGGATTAACTACTCATAATACAAAGAATAAGAAAAAGAAAAATAATGGTTTCCCCTTAAAGGGAGGTTTAGATGTAGAAGTTGTGATATGAGAGGTAGGAAATATGATTTAATGATGTAGAATATATATTGTTTGAGCCTTAAATGTCTTATTTTATAGCTTTCAATGCTTGGCCCTCAAATCTCCTCTTCTCCTAGGGTTTAGAATCTCATTAGAACTAAGTTTCCTTGTTTTCTAGGGTTTGGAATCCTTCTGAGACTGCGTTTTACTTGTTTTAGAAGTCCATAAATGTGCCAACTACCCCGCCTACGGCTAGGAATTCTTCCCACGACCTAGCCGTATCTAAATATCAAGTTTTGGGTGATTTTCAGGGTCACTTACAGCTGGGTCGTGCTAGGCACTTCCTGGCCGTAACTGAGCCTGAGTTTCACTTTTCTTTCCTCTATCGTTTCGGCCATAACTTCCTCATACGATGTCTGATTGACCTCATTCTTTTTGTATTGGCTTCGTATTTTAGTCATATAAAAGATGGATATCTTCAACATCTTTATATATTTTGATCACAATTTACGCCTGTCTTAGGGTGTGCTTTCCTAATCGTAAATGTAGCTCTGATACTTCTTTTGCGAACTTTCTTCTTCTACGGCTGGGTTGAGATGGTTTCCCATCCATAAATCTGACATTATTCTTGTGTAACTCCCAGTTCTACGGCTATCTTTCTTTAAAGTCATAGTCGTAAGTAGATCTGAAATATGGTCCTTCTCTAAGACTTCTACGGCTAGGTCATGAGACTTTCCTAGCCCTAACCTTATCTGAATTCCGACTCCAAAAGTGTATTTTAAGCTTTATCTACTTCTTCTTATGCCGAATGAACTCCTTCCCTCTTCTTAGATTTTTTTCAACACCATTTCCATTGATTTTCGGATGATTCACCTAAAGAAAAAAATAAAATAAAAAACAAAGTAATAACAAGACAATATGTAGAATTATAACAAATATTAGTATGGATTTGACACTAGAAACATGTGAATTATGCACTTATCAACAATCGTACCACCATTGCCATTTGATTTTCTGGTCCACTACCACATTCTAAAGCACTGCCACTAGGGCTGTACATGGTAGGGGAAAATCGATAGAACCAAACCGATTAGGAAAGAACCGAACCGAGCCATTTACTAATGGTTTGGTTTTGGTTTAAATTGTTAAAAACCGAGGTTAATGATTTTGGATTTGGTTTGAACTAAAACCGAACCTAAATACCAATGGTAAAACCGATTATTTTCGACCGTTGATATATATCCATTATCCTAGATATATTTAATCTACACCGTCCAACCACCCATATATAAACATCGCACCTATACCTAATTCATTCCCTTTTCTTCTTCTTCTTCTTTTTCTTCTTCACTTCGACATGACTACTTTATACAGAATAGTTCTTGTATTTTGAGTTTGGAATGTTTATATTTTTATCTTTTTAAATTTGGAATGTTTACGAACTTGGAGTACATCAAATTCAACTTTTAATGTTAATGTATGTGTATGAACTTTTTATATATATTTATGAACTGCTAGCTCGTTGCCTGTTGGTATGTCTATGAACTGTTGGTCTACATAATTTTTTTTAAAAAATTGAACTGTCATCAGTAACCGGTTATCCAGAACCGAATGGATAAAACCGTACCAATTCAGCTCAAAATCGAACCGATTGTTAACGGCTTGGTTTTGATTCTGGAAACCAAAAACCGACTTCCATGGTTTCAATTTTGGTTGTAGAGAAAACCAAACCAAACAATGAAATGTACAACCCTAACTGGCACACCACAAGAACAAACTTACTCTTGATTAATTTTCATTAACATCTCACTAGGGACACACGTGTAAATCAGTTCGTTGTATCACCAAAATTATAAATCCTCGTAACTCCATAAATTCTTAAATTATCCAAAAGAAACTCTCAGATTTTTCTCTGAGAATAAATATATATATTTTCTTGGGTCAGTTCTCTAAGAGTAAATGTGGATGGATTGTATAAGAAAGATCTACATGGATCATGAACTTATGGCAGATTTGTGCACATAAATTGAGCCAGGTTGAAGTCTTACTGTTACGGTAGTAGGCCACTAAACAGCATGGTGTATTTGAAGCTTTTTTTGTTGTTAACATTGTAAAAGGAATGTAGATAGAACATTTTTAACTTAATGTCAAAGTTTGCAATTTGGAACATATAACGTGTTTGGTTGGGGAAATAAAATATGATTCCTGGAACATGTTGTCGCTTTGACAGGATTAGTAATAATAATCCTCATATATTCCTATTCCCATGTTTAGCTTAGTCAGGATTAGGAAATAAAAAATCCAATGTTTTCACTATCATATCTTTTTGAATAAATAAAACAATATAAATAACCAAAACTTATAACATATTCTTATTAAATTTTTATTTAAGTATTTATAAAAACTTAAAGTTCAAACTATTTTCCTAAACTCTTGACTAAAGAAAGGTCATGACAATATTTATTTAAAAAACCAAAAACAAAACCATAAAAACCAATAAATATAAGTTATTTAGAATTATTGACATGGAGATCTACTTAGCAAGTACATACCTTAAGCTAAAGTCCTTATAGCGCAATACATATACATCTTAGGCGGTAATGCAAGAAATTGGCGATGATAGTATTAGCTGTTATAACAACCTGATCATCAATTAATTCATATAATTTTTTTAATTTTTCTAGGACTTTGACTGCATTATCGTTATCATCATTATGCGTAAATATTGCCATCTTCTCCATATAATCATTGTTCATTCAACAAATTATTTCAAATGATGATTTTGAAATACTTCCCAAATTATAGACAAATCTATCTGTAGATCGACATCTTTTCCTTTTATCAGAATGATCATTTGTATTTTGGGTATTACTGTTATTTCTACCTCGGATCTACCCTCGTATCCATCCTCGTTATCATCATCATCCTCATTATCACCATCGTTGTTCTTGTTATTTTCCTCAATTTCTTCTTTTTCGTCAGTGGTTGATGCTGCATTCTCCCTAATCGCTCTATCTTTTATATAAGTATATAATAAAACATCGTAATGAGGAAATGGCTTCATCCATAGACCTTTTGCTTGTTTATGAGTCTATGAATTGATTATTGATATTAGAAATAAATCCATAAAATAATAAGTGAAAAATTCACAACAAAAAGGTAAATAAAAATATTTGAAAAATACTAAGAAATTCGAGTACATGCGCGCCTTCACCCTTTCATCAAATACAAGTTTCTCACATTTAATCGTCTTATCATCTTCGTCAAAAATGATCCCGCTTCCAAGAGATATGGTTTTTACAATTACAATTTTTTTTTAGATGCTTGATCATTGACTCAATATGAGGATCAACCCTAATTGGGTTAATTGGTGTTTGGTACTTGGATTTTGTCTAACATTAGGGTTTGATTTAACTTTTGACGAACTTAGAGTTTGGTACCTGAAAATGACGTTGACTCAGTTAGCTTTTGACTTTTGTTTAATAATTACTAAAAACAATATATAAAATCAAATTATTATACATGATTACTTTTATACCCTTGTACTTTACTAATATTGACGGAATAATATTTTGTCTTGGAAACCCATTTTCTTTGCCACCATCCCTGTCACCTCCACCATCACCACCACTATGTCTCTATATCACTACCATATCAACAATATCAACACTAGCAGCATCAACACCCTCTACATCACAAAATCATCCGTTCTTCAAACTCAATAGTGACAACCACAAAATCAGACCCTCAACACAACCATCAATCTTCCCTGAGTTGTTTCTAGGATCTCAACCCAAAAATTATCTCATGCTGCCACAAATCCCTAATACAACCAAATCAGCCAACACTACCTGCAATCTATTAACTATCAAGAACAATCGAACCCTTGAATCCATCCCATGTAAACAGATCCATCTCCATTACATCCACAGATCTAATTCACAAAAACCCATCATCATTCAAAATCAAGAACCTAATCCTTGAAAACCCAATTTGCATAAATTGAAAACCCAATTTAAACATTCACTGAAAATCAAGAACCTAATCCTGACAACAAAGCTTGATGCAACTGAAATCTCACTAGAAACTCGAATCTTTGTACATTAGAACTCACAAAGCAAAATCAAACACAAGTCTTACAATTAATTATAATATAATTAACCAAAATATCAAATTAAATCTCAAAAAATAACATATGGGAAACAAAGAAGAACACAATCGAAGAAGAAGGGAAAAAAATATCAAATATTTCAGCTGCAATTTAACGAGCAACACAATAATAAGTATATTGAGATTTAATTACACGAAACAATACATGTTGATTATTCTTTCCATGAAAACGTGATCTCAGAATTAGGAGGCGGAAGAGAATACTTAGGGTCGGAAGAGAATAGAGAATTATGGTTAAATATTAATAATATTTGATCTCTTACCGTTTGCTAGATGGATTCATTACAGTCCTTGGATCGTAAGCCGGTATACTTGTAAATTTGTATTATTTATAACATAAAATTAAATAAAGTTTTATCACAGATGGTCAAAGAAAGTCAATGTCTTTTCCAGGTACCAAGCTCTAAGTTGGTCAAAAGTTAGACCAAGTCCTAATGTTGGACAAAACCCAAGTACCAAAAACCAATTAACCCATCCTAATTCCAGCATTTGGAAGTTTTTCTTTCAGCATATGTTCCACATGTTGTAGGTATCCACTTCGAAAGCCAGTGTCAGCCTTCCAGTGTACACCCCTATCCATTTTGTGTACACATTCGATTAACTCTTTATCTTCTTTAGCTTTCCAACAACGTTTTGTTACCATCCTGATAAATAACACGTAAATATATATTTTGATCAAACTCCAAAAACTTCCGTTATTACCATTATATATATTATCAACTGAAAATGTAATAACTAAGTTTTAAAAATAAAAGAACAATAAATCCAATACACATCAATAACCCACGTAGTATAACTAAGGAAACTACAAAATAAATGATCAAATGATTCTGAAACATCTAATAACACATTCCTAGGCCTATTTATATTCCTAACCTCGCACATTTAACATGTTTCCTTCCATTCAGTAAAAATACTCTCTTCTAAAGTGTCTCTCTTCACAATCCATTATGGTGACAAATCTATATATGAGATCCGATCTCCCTATGGATCATTATAGTTTGATTCAGTATCTAATACTTCATCATATCTAAGGGCATTTCTATTCTTATAAAATTATGCATAAGACAACATGCTAAAATTATTTGATTATGCGTCTTAAAAGGATAATACGAATGGATTCTCGTAATACCCCATCTAATCTTCAACGACCCGAAACATCTCTCTACTGTACATTCCAAGCTCTTGAATGTTTCATATTAAAATATTCAGATGCGGTGGTAGGCGGACTTCCACGCCTCCATTCACTCAAGTGGTACATTTTCCCTTTATATGGAGCTAAAAACCCTTCACTATTGGGATACCCGACATCGACCATTTAATAAAAACCTAATAAAACAAGTCCACACATATTTAAAGTTAGATAATTCAATTAGTAAAATCATTATTGACATATTAGTATGAAGTCAATTGGAACTTAATTAATTATCATGAGGGAATCTCATCCATTTCTTCTACTCATAATATCCCTTAGAAATATAGAGTCAGTTGCATGGCTTTTCCCCCAGCTAAAAATATATGAAGTGGAGATCATGAGATAAAACTCCTAAGACATTAGTTACAATTTCACTTTTTCGTGTACGATACCAAGATTTGTCCTCTGCTGGAACTATGATTCTTATATAATTTCCATCCAAAGCCCCTAAACAATTCTGTGTCAAGGATTTACGGAAAAAATCACACATATATTTAGTAAGTAAACATGGAAGACATAAAAATTAGAATCTAATACGAAGAGAAATATGATGAAAATATGTACCTCAAAGCATTTCCATCTTGTATCAGTTGAATCTGCAGATATTGCTTCATATTTTTTGAATAAATGTGATTGTAACCCATGACTCCATTCAACACATTGGTTAAACATCTGCTAATTATTTCTCAACAACGCATAAAATGCATATGTATAATCCTATTTTTTACTTGGAGGTCTAGTATATATAAGAACATCACACACATTTCTTTTACATAAATATTTCACGTATATTTTACATTTCCAACAGTCCGCAACAATTCATAAAATTTGAAAAATGGGTTTCTATACATTCGAGTGTTATTTTTGCACTTCTTATCACTAGCCAAACCATTTTAAGCATGTTTTTAGTTGAGCATGAAATGAAAAATATGGATTATCTCGTAATATGCTTTGTCTATAATAATATTTAACCCAAACCAATACAGTGACATAAAATTGTACGATCACGTTTAATATTGATCTTATACTCTCAACTGTAACGATAATTTATCTTTTTTTTCCGATAATTTTAGATGATCCGTAACTGTAACTCAACATATGAGCCAAAAGAGTAAGCCGAATATATAAACAATAATAACATACTAACATGGATGTGTATGCCTAGATTTTGAAGCAAATCTCAGGTATACTAAAATATAAGTAAAGAGAGTATAGGCTCTCCAAAGCAAGCATATTCAGGTAGGGACTCCTGATTCCAGCTAGTTTTGTGTTGTCATGTTGTACAGTCTGTGATGTACATCACTTAAACATTCACAACACACATTTCAGTTTTTCAACTTTTTGCTTGTGTATTGTATATTGGTTTGTTTTGTTACCTATGTACTATTTCTTGCGCTTTATCTATATCAGTACAAATTTTTGTTTGATTGTCTTATGCTGTTTTTTTTATATTGCATGCAGAATTTTGCTACATTATCATTGGCATTAGAGTAAGGGAATATAATGTAAGCAAAAAAAGTGCAAACATAAAGTATAAACTGAAACGTGAAGTACAACGACAATGAAGATACAAACTTGAAAACACGTTCACAACAATAAAAAACAGACACAACAAACAATGTTAATGCATCTGTTTTCGCAATCTGAAAGAATCGTTCATTTTCACAATAACTTTTCAATTTTACCCATTCACAAAAAATTCACAGATAAAATAGCAAGTTATATTATATGCAATAAGGAAAATATCTTCGAATAATAGGTAAACTCTTTATTAATTTCTATACGCGAAAATCTATGCAGTTTTATCAACCCTATTACTATTTAAGAACATTCAACTTCATATTATCGAATCACATGAAATTTCAGTGGAAAAATAAGGTACGTTTGTGGTGATATCTTTTTTATAAATTAAAATCTATATATGATTCGTAATTATGATCATATATCGTTTTCTTTTTTATTTTTATTTTGGAAACACCTTACTATAAAATTCGTTTCTTTTGATTTTGCACAATTGTAGAAACTAAAAGGTTGCAAGTTAAGAAATCACGTGATTGTTAGTGTAATAAGGAGTTTACTTTTAGTGGTTGATAATGGATATAAGGGTTTGTTTTCCCTCTCAAAAACGAGGAAATCCTCAGATATATTGATAATAATACTCTGATTCAAAATCGGGATTTGTTACAGGACTAACAACAAACACCAATACAAACACAATACTTAGCAACACCATGAGAATCAATTATTTTTATTAATCGAGTAAATTCATGCATAAAATTATCTAAATTAAAAACATCTATCACACACATCACATAAAACACAAAATAAATTATAAATATGGATTGTTCAATTTTATTCCTACATAAAATAAAATAAAACTTTCCCTTTTACTCTTTTGATAATCAATCTTAGATAATTTATAAAAATTAAAAATAAATAGTAAAAAATAAAAAAGCTATAGTTTTAGTTATAAAATAATTTTTTGTTTCTTTGACAACCACCTATAAATATTTATTTGTCACAATATACCCTTACTTGCTTCTGTTGAATTCTTAATTCATCAAATAACCTTTTCATCTAAATGAGCATCGTTACTACTCCCTTGAAAGGAGCCTTGTTAAAGCAAGCCCTTGGAATTATTAAAGCAAGATTAAAGGTTGTACTTCGTGATTCCTTAGACATTGGATGAAGTGATAGTGCCTTTGGTTCGTGACTCGAACTTCTTGAAACGAGGATACTACTATACTTTAATAAATACATAACAATCAAAGTAATACACAATACATTCTAACTATTTTTTTTAAAATACATAATATTCTAGTAAATTAACAATTGATATGTAAATTAATAAATTAATATTTTATTGATTGTATAATGCTACGAGAAATTAAAAAACAATAACGATCTCGACATTATTATTTTATAAGAATAAAAATTATACTTATAACACTTATAATTATGATATATTATATTAATCTGTTATACTCAAAGAAATACAACATAACTAATAAGAAATATAAAAACTTTCGGATCTTTTGTTTCTCTCTTTTTTTGCAAAAATCTTCCTTTGGCAGTTTGCTGAATGGGAGGTTTTGTTGAGATGCATAACACCTAATCGCCTAGATATGTGTCTAAAGGACGATCGAAATTTAGGGTCTTGCACCCAACATTTCTTTATCAATGTTCTCTGTTGAGGATAACAGGAGCCTGGTATGGACAACCTCAACATTTCATTTTTAATACCAAATGTACCAAAAATGAAAAAAATAATATTTTACTAATCCATGTACTCGAAAAGTTAAACAAACAAAAAAAAATCTGGACAACAGGTTGCGAAGGATACCAAGAAATTAGATCCCGAGAGAAATTATAGAAGCTTGACATAGGGGCTTCCATATCAATAGAGGGGCTCCAATAATAAGACGAAATAGGGACACTATGAAGTAAAACTCAAAAACCCCTTATCCATAATATTTTCACAATACCAAAATCATCCCTGATTAGTAATATTAATTACATTAATTAGTTAAAACTAATCATGATTAATTAAACATAATCTTTTACCTAATCAAATGATTTGAATTTTTTTTTTTTTGAATTTGTGTTTGGTGGGAAGAAAAACTTGATGAAATCACGATTTGAAAGATTCAAATTTTGTTGTTCATAAAATTTACGGTTGGGTTTCATGTATAACCCAACCGTAACCATAAGAAAACCGAAGAACAACATTTTTGCTTTGATTTACGGTTGGGTTTTGTTGAAAACCCAACCGTAAATCAAAGAACAATGATGAACACCATCTTTTGTGAAAAGTTACGGTTGGGTTTTAAACCAGACCCAACCGTAAGTAGAAAAAAAAAATGAACACCTTTTTTCCCATAGTTACGGTTGGGTTTTCAACCAGACCCAACCGTAAGTAGAAGAAAATGTTGAACACCATTTTTCCCACATTTACGGTTGGGTTTTAAAGGAAAAACCAACCGTAACTCATCCTTTTGGGAATTGATTTTTTTTGTTAAATTTGAGTTGTAAAAATCAAAATTTTAAAATAATTCAATCATTTTTACTAGATTGAAGGTAAATTGGGTGTTTGAAACAAAGTAAAAACGAAAAACACACAAATTAGATAAATCCAAATTTGTGCTATCCAGTAGAATTTACGGTTGGGTTTTGGCTTATAACCCAACCGTAACAATTCTGTTAATATTTGTTCCAATTTCAACACATAATTACGGTTGGGTTTTGCCTTAAAACCCAAACGTAGCCAGTACAGTTTACGGTTGGGTTTGGCTTATAACCCAACCGTAATAGATTATGTTAATTTTTGTTTCAATTTCAACAGAGAATTACGGTTGGGTTTTGCCTTAAAACCCAACCGTAGACAAGTTGTGAATTTATTACGGTTGGGTTTAGTAATCGTACCCAACCGTAAGTGGTCCTGTTAACTGTTTTTTGATTTTCAATATACTCCAAATTGGGTTTAAAACACAACTTTGTAACTTATTCCTTCTATTTTAATAGATTTAAAGTCATTAAAGGAAAAAAACAAAGGAAACGAAATACAATAGAACATTGGATGATTACACTTAAGCACTTAAAGATAATGGTGATAATCAAACACCCGACTTGTTTCCATAATACGATAGCAATCTGTATGCTTGAACTCCTCCCCATATTTGATTCTATATTGCTCCATAGCCAACACATGCTGAAAAAAAAACAAATCAATTATAAGTTTGAATTTTAGAAATCTCTTTTTAATTAACGATTTATTAATCGACAAACTTACTCTTTCCACACCGTTCTCGTAGGGATTTGCTTCGAATCTAGCTTGCATTTCCAGTTTTAAGTTGTTCATTTGTCGATACAACGTCTCTTGATGGCTCTCCACGTAACCCAAGGGTTTACATTCCCCTGTAATGCCGCAAACATTCAAAATACCCGATTCCACCATTCTTCGGTATCTTGACCCTCATGCCAATCTTCTTGTGAAACAACGTTGTGATTGTTGTTATAGAAGGCTCTATCGTAAGCATGCTCTACCATCGTATGCCACGCTCGAACAATTGCAACATCTTCATCATTCGTGTATGTATTTACCATTTTTAGTGGTTGAAAGGGTATGGTGAGAATAATGAGAAAGTCTAGAATTATAATGAGAATGAAAGGGATATAGAATAATGAGAAAGTGACAAGTAACGGTTTCCTTTTGTAGGGAAAAAGGAACCAACGGCTAGATTTTTGAAACAAAAAATCCGTTGGAATTGTGTACTTTAAGGAGACGGAAATTCAGACATTTTGAGAATCCCGCAGAATTTACGGTTGGGTTTTGAGGTGAAACCCAACTGTAACATAGTTGTGGTGTTTCTACAATTTATTTACGGTTGGGTTTAGTAATCGAACCCAACCGTAAAATGATTTTTACAGTGAAATGTAGTTACGGTTAGGTTTAGTCACCGAACCCAACCGTAACTTGTAGTGTTAGTATTAGTGTATATTTGACCATATTGTTACGGTTGGGTTTTGCCTTGAAACCCAACCGTAAGCTACTGGCGATGTTTGTACAATTTTTATTGCGGTTGGGTATAGTAATCGAACCCAACCGTAAATATGAATTTTTTTAGTATCGAAAGTGGTTACGGTTGGTTTGAGTCATGGAAGCCAACCGTAATATAAGTTTTTAAGACAAAATTAGTTATGCTTGGGTTTAGTTCATTTTCTTATCAAATACCAGAGTTGTTAAAAACCTTATTTTTTACATTAATAGAAGAACTAAAGGAAACGAAATACAGTAGATCATTAGATGATTACACTTAAACACTTAAACACTTAATCATAACGGCGAAACTCAAGATAGAAACTTTGTTCCAAGATACGATAGCAATCTGTATGCTTGAACTCCTTCCCATATTTGATTTTATACTGCGCCCTAGCCATGACATGCTGAAAAAAATAAATCAATTATAAGTTTTATTATTTTAAAAAAAAATTGGGAAGAAAGAACGATTTATTAATTGACACACTTACTCTTTCCACATTGGTTTCGTCGGGAAATGCTTCAACTCTCATTTTCATTTCCAATTTTAGGTTTTCCATTTCTTCATACAACGCCTCAAAGCGTCCCTTGATGTTACTGATCGTCCTCCGATATCTATTCCGGTGTAATGCCACAAACATTTCAAACACACGCTCCCACCAAGAATCGTCCTCCTGACAGTCCATCCAATTTTCAGCTATATCAACGTTTCTATTATTGTTATAGAAGGCTCTCTCGTAAGCGTGGTCTATCATCGTAACCCACCCTCGAACAATTGCAACATCTTCATCATTCGTGTATCGAACCATTTTTGATGGTTGAAAGGGTATGGCGAGAATGAGTTGGAAAGTCTAGAATTATTATAATGAGAATGAAAGGGATAGAGAATAATGAGAAATATAAAAGGAAATGTTTTCTTTTATAGGGAAAAAATTCTCAACGGCTAGATTTTGAAAAAAAAAAAAACCCGTTGGAATTGTAAATTTTTTGTGACTATTCAGGAATAATTTACGGTTGGGTTTTGCCTTGAAACCCAACCGTAACAAATATGTGCTTTTTGTTCAAATTATATCACGGTTGGGTTTTGGCTTAGAAACCAACCGTAATTTTTAATGTTAGTTTAAGTGCGATGATCATTTACGGTTGGGTTTTGTAATGTAACCTAACCGTAACGAATATGTTATTTTATTGCAAATTATATTACGGTTGGGTTTAATTATCTTACCCAACCGTAACCATAAGTTTTTTAGTGGAAATGTATTTAAGGTTGGGTTATTTCTTGAAACCCAACCGTAAATGATCATCTCAATTTCCTATATTCTTCATTTTTTATGCTTAAATCAGTCTTGTATTTGTTTTATGTTGGTGGGAAAAGTGGAAGAGAGATAAGAGAGTTTTATCCCAAAATTTTGAAAAGCCCAAAATAAGTGATTCTAGTGGCAAATTTGTGGAGGGTGAATCCTTGTATGATTCCCAAACTAAATTCTACATACCCATTGAGGGAGACCCAACTATGTATGATTATTTGGATGGTAGAGAGGTTTTAAGTGTAAGTTGTGATGCTGAAACTAAACCAATTGGAGATAGTAATCGTCAAAGTGAAGATTCAACCGGTGAGAATAGTCAGGTATCATTCTAACTTAAACTCTTTTTTACATTTTTTGGTGATATTTTAGGAAATGAGGTGCATAATAGTGTTTTTTTTTGTTACACCTAATAAGTTACGGTTGGGTTTTCTTGAGAACCCAACCGTAACTATACATTTGTGTTTGTCAAAAGTTGTGTTTCACAGTGTTACGGTTGGGTTTTGACCACAAACCCAACCGTAACTTATTACGTGCATGGGTATTTACTGCACTTGTTACGGTTGGGTTTTGGCTCAAAACCCAACCGTAACATTGGTTTGGCTATTTTTGTTGTATTACGGTTGGGTCCGTGGATTCTACGGTTGGGTTGGACGCTTTTACGGTTGGGTGTGACGCTTCTAACCCAACCGTAAACTTATTGGTTTTAGTGTTTTGTCTGACGCTTGGCCTTGATCATTTTTGTTCAGGTAGCGGTTGTACCTCAACCAATGAATGATCAGCCTCCTCCACATGATATTGAAACTAGAGATACTACGGATCACTATTTGAACCACCTGGTAGGTTATAGATAAGTTTTTAATCCCTTTCGACAATTGTCATAATGCCATTTTTTTTCTCCTAACTTTCTGTTCTTGGACCATGTAGACATGGGATAAAAAAGATGATGCAAAGAAGTGGGCTACAGAATATGGGAAACTCATCAAGTGTGTGATTGTTTGTAACAACCAACAAAAACACAACCGCTTTCAAATGGTTTGTGAGTGTAGTGGACTATACACAAGACATGCAAAGAAGGGTACTGAGTATGTACCAAAGACGAAGATCAAGCGAAAAACTTACACTAAGAAGACGGGATGTCCTTTCAAGCTTCAATTTCGTAAGAACAACGAGAATAAGTGGTTCTTGTCTACAGTTGTATGCGGTCGTCACAACCACCTACCACCAGAGGCTTTGTTAACGCATCCTTCTATGGCCCGGCTTACCAAGGAAGAAAAGCTCATCGTAGACGATATGACGGATAAGCGTTTGAAACCCAGTGATATACTCGGGCACTTGAAGAAAAAAGACTCAAATAATGTGTCTACGTTGGAGACAATATACAACGCCAAAGCCAAGTTGAAGCGTGAGAAATGGGAAGAAAGGGACCCGATCCAACAACTTTTGTACTTGGGGGAGACGAAAAACTACACCATGTTTCATGAAGAAGATGAGAATAAAGAAATTAAGCATATTATATTGGCTCATCCCGAGTTTATAAAGTTAGCACGGTGCTCCCATCAAGTGCTTATGATGGATTGCACGTACAAAACTAACAAGTATGAGCTCCCGGTTTTGAATGTTGTAGGCCAAACTTCTACCAAGTCGCCGTTTAGTGTTGCCTTTTGCTTCTTGAGAAACGAGCTCGAAGAAAGCTATGTGTGGGCATTGGAACAAATTAAATTATTCTACGTTGAAGGATATACCCCTAAGGTAATTATCACCGACAAAGAACAAGGCTTGATGAATGCCATTGCAAGGGTATTCCCAGATGCTCATCATCTTCTTTGCACGTTCCACTTGTGGAACAATATTCAAACCAAGTGCAAAACGATTATTCGGCCAACAAAGAAAAGCGAGATGGAGAGAATTAAAAAATTGCCGGAATCAGAACAAGAAACGGCGAAAGAAAAATTCGAGGAGGACGACAAGTTGGCGGAACTAAAATGGGCTAGTTTCCAAACTGAATGGGACTCTTTGACATGGTCTATCACCAAGGAAGATTATGAAGAAAATGTTCGTATGTTATGCTTGCATTGGAGAATTATCCAAAAGTTGTGAACTATTTGATGGACCATTGGTTGAATCCCCACAAAGAGAAGTTTGTAGCGGCGTTCACAAACCAATATAGGCACTTTGACAACCAAGCTACAAGTACCGTGGAGTCATCTCACAACAGAATGAAGAAGAAGCTTCATAATTCTAATGGTGGGTTTGTTACGGTCTTCGAAGCCATGCACGATTATTTTCTCCGTGACCTTGACAGAGTTAAGGAATCTTTTGAAAAAAGCCTTTCTAGAAAACACGTCAGCTATAAGGACGAACCATTGCTCCAAAGTATTTTTTATAAGGTGTCGCATTGTGCTATTGAGAAGATAATGTACGAAGTAAAGCACTATAGATTGGGCAAATTACACGAAGAAGAAGAGTGTTTTTGTCCTAACATGTCAAGTTTGGGACTTCCCTGCTGGCATATGATGCCCAAGTACGAAGAAGACGGTGTGATCCCAATTGAAGATATCGATCCGTTTTGGCAACAATTGTCTTTCGATGAACCCATCGTCGAGCAAGAATTTGGTGCATCGTTTGCCGAGACCCACGTTGGAAAGGCTTTAGCCAACAAATACGATACATTAAATAAGGCACAAAGGCAAATTTGGTTGACGAAGTTGAGTTACTTTGTGTTTCCGCACACAAGGTACGCTGTCAAGGAACCAATTAGAGGGAAGAGAAAAGGTAGGCCTTCTACCAAAGAATCGAGGGCCGTGGACGCAAAAAAGCTAGGGAATTGCATGAAGAATCAAAGAAAAGAAACCCTTCTGCATTTGAGCATTTGCAAAAGGAATATGAAGCAGAGGATGAGAAGGAGGATGATGCTCAACGAAAAATAAGTCAAACGGAACAAGGGGGGCCAAGTGTAGTAGATATTAAAGGAAAAGGTCCCGCGGTTCCCACTAAAGAAAGTTCAACAATTGATCTTGGTGCCAAGGGAAAAGTTCCTCTACACCCAAAATCAAGAAGAGTAAGTATGAAGGAATTAGCAAGAAGAAAAAAAAGAGTAAGTATGAAGGAATTAGCAAGAAGAAAAGAAAAACTTATAGCCAATACATTAGTGGTTGAAGATCCATATACGATCCGGATTGCAAGAGGATTGATGTAATTTCCATCAAACTTTTCAAGAACTGAGAATGGCAAAATCGTCCGAACCGAGCACATTATTTATGAAAATTATATGTCATCGTTTTTGGCTTTTTTTCGTCCATACATAAAGGCCACCGACGATGTTGCCGGTGATGGTAATTGTGGACACCATGTATTCATCGAACAAGTTGGACCATTTAGCGGAGCAGCATGGTTGGGTATGGACGAAGTCACTTATGTAAGGCATAAGTCAGCGGTTGAACTACGCTCTTACCCGGATTTATACAAGCCAATGATGTGTGCATATAGAGATGAAGAGGCGTTGTTAAACGAGGAGTTCATTGCGTTCGAAAGGCGTTTAATAGGCAACAAGAATTGCACTAGCGAGTATTGGATGAGGATGCCAATATGTGGCCAAATCCTCGCCAACGCTTTCAATTGCGTCATCCATTATATCTCAAATGGATATTGTTTTACATTTGCACCAACAAGATCAACATTTGTTGAACAATTGGCTAATAGAAGATGTGTGATTGGGCTGGTGCAGAACTGCCATTTTGTCGGTCTCAAGTTGAAAGAAGGAAGTCCATTACCCCCGTTACAGGATGGATACGAAGGTGACATCGCCAAGGGTTGGTGTCACCGGTTTGATCAAAATTTCGAACTCTGGAAGGCATTAAAACCCTCCCCGACCTTTCAATTCATATCATTTCTTTCTGACTCGGAGTCGGAATCATAATATACTTAATTTAATATTAGTAGTAACAATATCATATGTATGTTGGAGGAATCATAATATGAATATTGGTTTTTTGAAATGAAAAATTTGTACTATCATATTGTCACTATATAATTCCCCTAGGGTTACGGTTGGGTTTTCACTGAAAACCTAACCGTAAACAAGTCACTGCACAATAATAATAATATTACGGTTGGGTTTTGAGTGCAAACCCAACTGTAAACCTTTTAGTTTAAATTCACCCAGGTTTACGGTTGGGTTTGTACTCAAAACCCAAC
>JAJJMC010017017.1:1363319-1376136 GCA_023531435.1 Papaver californicum
TACTCTTCCTAGACTCTTCTATTTATACTTGCACCCTCAAGCCACTCCAAATCTTCTTTTTAACTACGAATCAAATTTTCTTTTATTGGCAGGATCTCGAGAATGATTTTTTTTTTTTCATCTCGACATTATTGCTTCGATTTTCATTCTCTTTATAGCTCAATCTCGGGTATTCTGTTTCCTAGTTGTTGTTTCGTTTCCTTATCAACTTGATGAGATATCTTTTCAAAAAATCCCGAGAATATATTTTCTCCCTGCCTTACATGAATGTGTGAGATTTGACGTGTAAATATTGTATACGACTCTTATGATTAAGGAAAGAATAAACCCTTGTCTTAATAACCAAGAGATAACCCAAAATATCTCGTTTAATAACTTCACATATTTGGTGTTTGAGAGAATACAACTTCCAGCCAAGTTCAAATTCAAATAAGGAAGGTGGGTGCCTTTATCACTTGCATGGGTTCCTTTATAAATTTTCTTGGGGGTGCCTTTAACACTTCTTCTGGGTGTTTTTAACACTTTTTTTGAGTCGATTTTTCCCCGATTGTTTATTCACCAAAAATACTTACAAGCATACAAAATAACATTATTAGTACGAAAATAAATCACTAGCAATATAAATGTGAGATCAAATAAGACATATAAATGCGTCTATCAAATACCCCAAACTTATGTTTTACTAGTCCTCGAGCAAATCTAATCTAGAAAAAATAAAGGTCATAACTCACTTTCACAGGCAATCGCGATTGCACTTAGCGTGTGCAATAAGCCTTTAAACCCATAGGTGTCCCTATCGGACGAGTTTTAATCTCGTGAGGGTTTACAAGAGGTGTACCCACAAAACCTTTTACTTCAAACCCTAGCTACCTGTGAACGATTGAGGGTGAACACTAAACAAGCTATTTAGTTGGCATAATAAATTCTTCGACTATGGGAATCATTACCCTATATGAGTTTAATTGTTGTACACGAGTTTTCACTCAGCGTACTAAAATTCATACAAGAATTCAAAACCCTACTTATATAGTTGTACAATGGACCACGATACCCAGAATCTATCAAAGTTCAATCACATGAATAGATTTAGAAGATGGATATAGACAAAATGAAGTTTGATCATGTTGACTAAGGTGAATGGTGTTTCCTATATCTGTCTGAAGATCATTGCCAGGATGAATCCTAATGGATTTAGATACGCTCCCACTGGTCTTAATCCTTATACTAATATTGACTCAGTTGGTATATACAAGGGTCACAATGATCGATTTATTGAAAATAAAACAATTATCTTTATTTTATTAAATGTACTGATAACATGATTGGATCATTATCCAAGCACATTGATGTGATTTTATATAGTGGTAAAAAGAGGTTCGATTCTCGAACTTGTGAAGGTAATGATTTTAGAAAATATTAAACTTAATCTAAACTAATAAAAATCAGGAAAATAAACTAGAGAATATTTTTAGAAAATATGGAGAAAACTAGGAATCAAGATTCAGTTATTTCTAACAATTCATGTGATTAATCATGTAATTCTTTTTAACAATTTAATTCAAGTTTGCCAAAAATATGTTTCCTAAAAGAATAATTGTAAATCCTAAGCATGAGACATCAAGAGTAATTAACTAAGCATGACCCATCAAAAGAGAACACAACTATTTAATAAAAACCATCTTTTTCTAATTTAAATCCATGCAAATAATAATAAAAGAATTATAAATAATTAATTAAAAATAGACTTACCACATAAAATTGAGAGAAAAACCTCCTCCATCATCCCAGTAAATAAACTTAGCCCATGGAGAAGAAAACTTGCTCAAAAGATCTTTTCATTGCTCAAAATATCAATTACAAGGTTGAATAATAGTGCAACAGCTGAACAGACGCGTTTATAAGTGTTACAGAACAAGGTTCAGCCGTTACAAAAGGCTAAGGCAATTGAAAAGGGAAAGGAAACTCAAAACTATAGGCAACAGAACAGCAACACTTAAAAGTGTTGCTGTGTCTTCTTCTTCGGCAGCGATGGGATGAAGAACACGGTCACCGGCGGTGACCGGTGCAGCAGTAGTTGGCCGGATCGTGAGTATTCCGGCCACAATTCCGGCGACTCCGAAACTTCAATTCTAAGCTATTCTCCCTTGCTTCTCTTGGATTCTCTTCATACATATAGGCTCTACAAACCCTAGGGAGAGTTCTAAACCTAATAGAACTCTTTAAAACACTCCAAAATCTTCCCAAATCCGAATCAAAGAGTGATTCCTTTTTCCGGCTAAATTCACTTCGGGAACCTCTTTTTCCGGCTTAAATCACTCCAAATCGATGTGTTTAGTCTTGTATCAATATCTTCTATCTTGTGTATCAATTTGGAAGCAAAATTACTCGAAATTTCACGTGAACTAGAGTTCACAGTTGATTCAGGAACTGTCCCGATCCCGTGACTGGCAGTTGACTCGGTCAACTCGGGTTGACCGATTTGACTCGGGTTTGACCCGATTTGAACCGATTTGACCGACTTGACTCGAGGGTACCCCTTATCCACTTCTAGGGTGCCAAATAACACTTGTCCTTGGGTTCCTTTATCACTTTTTGAGCCAATTTTTCCACAAATCTTTATTCTTCAAATGTACCTACAAAAGCATAAAAACATGTAATATTTGCAAAATCGAATACTAACTTAATAGAAACTAAGGTGCAAATTAGACACTAAAATGTGTCTATCACAATGCTCCTTATTAGCATCTTACATGATAGTTCTCATGAATCCTGCGTTCCACGCTTGGTTAGGCGACGGAGATAGGGAGAACACACATACATTGCTATCAAAGTGTCAATACTTGATTTTTTTTGAATAATGGTTAATACAATAATGGGGCTTGATCTCAAACATTCTACTTCATCCTGACGGCGATAAAAATTCGATATTGGTGCCCCACCAAATCACTTAGAGAAACACAAAATTGCAAAAATAAAAATAAAAAGTGATATGGTTATGATGATTCCGAGATATGGTGATGACTATCATGTTATTTCTAACACCTGAGCTTTGTCCTTTTATGAATAGACCATTTAGTTAGGTCCCTCAACTCATATAGACAAATTTTTTGTTTCCATCTACCTAGAATGGTTAGTTTCATCCTGAATTGTTCACAAGTTTCTAAATTTTAGAGTTTTATACTGCAACTAAAAGTTTTTCCCTTACCCCCAAACTTAAATAACATTTTCCTCAATGTTCTAAAGATGAATGATTAAAAGCATGAACAAGGAGAAACTGTTACCAATCGAAGGAAAGATATTACTGTGTCGCATGAGCATGGGTTACCTCCCAAGAAGTGCTAAGTTTAAAGTCTTCATCCAGACTAAGAAAGAATTAGTCACCTCATAAAATCATATAGCAATAGCCGGAACAACTGTGGGTCATCTGAATCAAATAGTGTTATTCCAAATAAAAGGAAACTGCAACAGGCCAAGAAAATAAACAAACCGAGCACACCCTTATCTAGTTTTATGTTTAAGACAACTACATCTAGCTGAGGTTCAGGTTCATGCTCTATAAAATGGTCTATATAAAATATTTTCATGGGTTGGATTTCCTTATTGGCAGGATCCGGAGAATCAGGTTGTAGAATCTGGAAAAACTCAATTAATAAATTTAAGGTACATAATAATAACCAGAAGAATTGTGGATCCTCAAAGTCAATCAGATTTGACCCACACATTTGACTCCAATGAAGGTTGTAGTCATTCTTGAGTAAATGTGTCGATTCTAATTCCCTAAAGTAATTAGGTTTAGTCTCAAAACTTAATAACTGACACATTTGAAATTCATACGTTCCCACATATGGAAGAAAATGTTTTGGTGGTAAAAAAAATTCAATCTTTGTATTATTGCCTAGGTAAACCACATCGACCAGAGGATATGTTTCTAACAACTGAACTTGTTTTTGGACATCACCAGGCTCAGGAAATCTAGTTTGAAGATGATCTTGTAAAATGGTAGAGGTGCAAATTTCAAGTCCCAAGTTAGGGACCTTTCTAAGAGTCAAAGGTAAAACACAGGAAGAATGATAGTCACCCCCAAACTCAGAGTTTTCAGTGTCTTTAGAGAGACTAATCACAATTTCCCTACTTTCTAGATCGTCAGATTCTTGAAAATGGTCAATTACTTATAGGTTATAATCAGGTGGTTCATCCTCACTCATATTTAAAATCTCTACGGTTCTATCTTTGTTACCTAAGACTATTGTTTCTAAATCGCTGGACTCTAAAACAGTATTCTCAGGATAAACCCGTTCCTTTAAACCATAATCGGCTTCAAAACAAGAAAATTCTACATCGTCTAAAACAGTGGTATCTCTAGTCTAATCCTCTTCCTTTTGAATAGGTGAATAATCATTAAAATTATTTGAATTTGAACTAAAAATAACACTATCATCATGAAGCACAATTGGAGTGACAATTTCTTGATCACGCTGCCTGCATATTTCAAGTTCTTCGTCAATACTATCCTCATCATCATAATAATATAAAGATGTTTGAACCTCGTCTAAATAAATAGTGTTACCAATTCTATCCTCGTCCTCTTAACTAGGTGAATAATTATCAAGGGTAGCACTATATTGGCAATTAAGATCATTTTGAGCAATATTATTCTTTGCAAGACTTTCATTCACACTTAATATGAAACTATTTGTATTCTCAGTTAACTGCTTGAGGGATTCTTCTAGAGAAAGAGTTGGACTACTAATTGTCCCCCCCATACTTAATACGAACCTATTTTTATTCTCAGTCAACTTCTTTAGGGAATTCTCTAGAGAAACAAATGGATCATAAGGAGTACTAGATCGCAACTGCTCGTGTGATTCTACTAGAGAAGGATTTGGGTCATCATAGGGAGTAATAAATCACATCTTCTTTAGGGCATCCCTCCAAGACAAAAAACTTGAATTTTGCTTATTTTCATGTTCATATGATGGGTGTATGTACGAATAGTAATTGGGATCACCTTGGTATGAGAAATAACCTTCAAAAGGTTGGTGGTGCTCCCGACTATTATCCACACCATGTTAATAGTACGGATAATGTCTATTTTGAAATTTAGTCGGATATTCATTCTATTGGTCCTCATAATACTAGTTCGACATTTTCTAACAAAAACTTCCTAATATATTTACAAAAATAAACTCTAAAAATAAATCCTACCAGAAGGGGTTCTAAACAAACACAAGCAAGGCTGACTCGACCAAGAAAATCTACTGAATCTAGCAAACAAAAAGCATGATGGCTCCACTTAAATTGTTTCAAGACCATCTTCTAGTCTCCCAAAAGGCGACTAGTTACAGTTTCAGCAAACCTCGTTGGACCGATCCAAATTAGATTAAGTCGATCTAGAGAAGCAGGATAAGCTCTATGGAGCTTAAATAATCCTACCTCTTTGGAAAACATTTCCTTGGGTTACAAGGCGACACAAATCAACTTAAAATAATCATCATGATCCTTGAGTTAAGCTAACAAAGTAACCAATACAATCCTTCCAAAAGATTTTCCAATAAGCTCGATACCCTATCGGTCTTCTTTTCTAGTCAAATTTTAAGGATTAGGTTCGCGTCAGGTAACGTGTTCCTGAGGCGGGAAAGAAGAAAACGATGATGAAATCCGAGTCCTTATCTTATATGGCCAGTCCTTGCCCTTTACTAGAAAATAAATCCGTATTCAGTTCCTCTACATATATGCATACGAAGGAATACAGTAAACCCACTTGCAGGGGATTCGTGGGTTGATCGAGTCTTACCTCCCATACCAGACGGGGGATGAATCAGTTGTAGTCGACTCGGGCCACCGACTACTGTGTCAGTGTACGAACCCGAGGGGCTGAGACAATATCGTAATTGTCGTCCTTCCCTGTTGCAGTTTATATTTAAATTACCCTTCCGTAGGGTTTAAAAATAATAATAATGTCCAAAGTCCCAAAAAACAGTCCAAAAGGTCAAAAAATAAAAGAAAAATTACAGAAATAAAAGATTTCTTAATACAATTTTCTAAAAACAAAAATAAATAAAACCCTAAAAATTAAATAAAATTAAAATTAAATAAAATAAATAAATAAATAAATAAATAAAACTGTCTTTTTTTTCGTTATTTTCGATTTATCTTTGACTCCAAGTCTTTAATCAATCAATATAATCTTTGGCTCCAATTGCTTTTTGATCCAAAACCTCTAATACAAAGAAAAATATCCAAAAACGTAAAATAGAACAAATAAAAATAAAAATCTAACTAAAGTAACTAACCTAAAAAAAAAAACTAAAAACAAGTCCCCGTCAGCGCCGCCAAAAATTGATGTGGATTGTAGATGGTGGTAAGAATGAGTTTCAAACTCTCGAACTTGTGAAGATTGATTTTAGATTTAAAAACTAATTTTAAACTAGAAAATTATACACAAAATATGAAAATAGTATTCACAAATACTGAGGTTATAAATTTCACCATTAACCAATTAAAGTGATTCAATCTAATCAATATTCATGAAATTCTTTACATTTAAAGTGATTCTAATATGTTGCAAAAGTAGATTTTCAAAGTAACAATTGTGAATCAAAAGTATAGAACATCAACAACCCTAGGCTAAGCCTGCTCTATCAAAAGAAATCACAAATTCTTAATAAAAATCCTTAAATCAATTAATAATTAAAGCAAATAATCATAAAAGAAATTACAAAAATCAATTAAAATAGAAATATACCACTTTTCTTGGAACAATGGCTTCCTTCGTCACCTCAGCAAAGGTGTTTAGCTCCTCATATTAATCACTTGCTCAAAATAATGATTCATGGCTCAAAGTGTTTACAAGATGAAAAAGGAGAAAAAAAATAAAGAAAACAACGAGTTTGCAACGTTTATAGGTATTACAGACTCACTGTTACAAAGCAAGTGTTTCAGAGATGAAGATAAACGTTGCAAAGCTGAAGATAAACGTTGCTAAATTTAAAGATTTAGCAACGACTCCTTCAACCTTTTCTTCACGGTTTCTTCATCTTCTTCATCACATGCAGATTTATTTTATGATTTTTGATTTCTTTGTTTTATGGCAGATCCCCCCCCTCCCCCCCCCCCCCCCATATACTCGGCCGAGACTCTTCTTTTTATACTTTCACCCTCAAGCCACTCCAAATCTTCTATTTAACTACGAATCAAATCTTCTTTTATTGGCAGGATCTCGGGAATGATTTATTTTCTTCATCTCGACATTATTGCTTCGATTTTCATTCTCTTTATACCTCAATCTCGGTTATTCTGTTTCCTAGTTGTTGTTTCATTTCCTTATCAACTTGATGAGATATCTTTCCAAAAAATCCCGAGAATATATTTTCTCCCTTCCTTACATGAATGTGTGAGATTTGATGTGTAAATATTCTATACGACTCTTATGAATAAGGAAAGAATAAATCCTTGTCTTAATAACCAAGAGATAACCAAAATATCTCGTTTAATAACTTCACAGATTTGGTGTTCGAGAGAATATAACTTCCCGCCAAGTTCAAATTCAAATAAGGAAGATGGGTGCCTTTATCACTTGCATGGGTGCCTTTATAAATTTTCCTGAGGGTGCCTTTAATACTTCTTCCGGGTGCTTTTAACACTTTTTTGAACCGATTTTTCCACGATTGTTTATTCTCCAAAAATACCTACAAACATACAAAATAACATTATTAAAACGAAAATAGAGCACTAACAATATAAATTTGAGATCAAATAAGACACATAAATGTGTCTATCAAAATACCTTTCAAACATTTGATGAAATTGAAATCGGATAGCGATTCACCAAATTCTTGTGATATACGTTAACTGAGTCTTCTCTCGGTTTTCCCTTAACGTTATTCTAATTCATGTCTTATAGGTTTAATTGCACAAAACACAGACTGTTAGTTCTTTATCTTGTTTGCCTACTCTGATAACAATTGAAATGAAGAGCGTAAAAAGTACACCACAATCTTTTTGACATCAAATTATGCACACCCACCTTATATATATAATCTTGTCATAATAATAATGACCTCAAGATTATTTGAACAACGATCTTTGTAATAATCAAAGTTCGATTCGAACTAACCATGGTATCTTTACCAAGAAGTGCTTAACGTACAAGTATGATTACTTAATTATAAATATGATAATTATAATGCAGAAGGTAAAGCGATCAAACAACATACAAGATTTTGTTAACGAGGAAAATTGTTTGGTAGAAAAATCCTGGGACCTAGTCCAATTTTGAATACTCTCAGAATTAAGCTGTTATACAAATTGACTACCACAACTTTGTATAGTTGAGACCGAGTGAACTACCCCTAGTCACCCAGTTTCCTCAGTATTCATGCGCCTACAACCAAAATAGCCAATGCACGTGAATTTCAAGATTGATTCCACTATCTTGAGTTGCTTCACCTTCTATGAAGACTTCTACACCTAAGTTTTGTATCGTAACCCGAAATATCAAAAGACTAAATCTGTTCCAGTAACTAACTTACTTGTCAATCACCCAATCAGTCGTTCGATCAGTGATAAAGAAGAGTAAAGGATCTTCCATTTACATCAATAAACTCTTTGGTCAAAAAATCAAACAAAGACAATGATTATCAAAATAATCAATATTGACGAAGAAGATTTATCCAAGTAAATAAATAGCACTAGACAGTTTGTTCGATCTTCATAAGTCTTATGTTTATCAAAATAAATAGAATGTTAATCCCGTAGAATCAAGCTCGTAAAAAATTCACACAAAGTTTAGAAACAAAAAAGAAAGTTTCAAGTCTTCAATCTTCAATTTCAATCTTCAAAAGTAAACGATGCAAACAACTTGATTCCACCATTGATCAAACACATAGAACATGGTCTTTTAAAACCGATTGATCAACGATTCTATCCCACAGATCTAGAATCACGTATACCTGTGATTGTCAAATCTTCAAACAAAATTGAGTGGCCTTATATCAGAAGAGAAGGACCGTAAAATAAATAATTTTAATCTATCGAATATAATTATACCGTTAGGTCATAACAAGTGATCAACAAAACTAAATAAAAATCCAGTTTTTAAACAATGATAAAACTAGAGGCTTCTTGATCCCAAATAAGACTTTAACGAAAGGTAAAGCAGGATGTTTCACCTGATTAGATTACCCATATATCTTTCAAGTTAGCTTTCCCACGCGACAATGGTGTGTTACGGGATGAGTTTGTAAGAATAGAAGACTCCTTATTTATAGTATTATGACTAAGCTTGGAAACAAGATCTACCAACTTCAAAAATTCTTAAGATATGCAATAATTGTATTTTCCAAAATAAGCAAAGATCTTATATTATATGATTTCGAAAGTAAAACCAAATAATATTTCCTAACTCATAATCGATATCTCTTATAGTATGACAACAAAGATTGTCTAGCACACATCCATGTACTTGACTAATATGATCACTAGAGATATGCAAACCTATAGCAATGGAAACACATATTATTTTGGTACCATAAATAATACTGAAAATCGATATTGTAGGATCTTGCCTTGAGTATCAAAGGAATATACTTGAACAACAAGATATTAGATTTTAGCACATGTTCAAACATTATGTGGACATTTATGAACATTCTCAATCTAACTCGTGTATGTCTCGATGTCTACATAAATCCATCAAGATAACAAACATATCGAAAATGTAATAAAAAAGTTAGATATAGTCATGATAGGTCCTGGGATCGGTCTTGACT
Organism: Papaver californicum; assembly: GCA_023531435.1. NCBI lineage: Eukaryota > Viridiplantae > Streptophyta > Magnoliopsida > Ranunculales > Papaveraceae > Papaver > Papaver californicum. Next base: position 1,373,090 of record JAJJMC010017017.1, read on the forward strand.
TGGGTCAGTATTGGAGTCGATCCCTGCCTCAAGGGATTGGTCATATCCAGGTATTCGTCCTACTTCTAAGAAACAAGTTTCGCAAGTCCACTTCCTTAAACTATGTTTCTGAAATTATTTTCTAACATATTTATTAAGGTACAGATTCACCCGGAAGTTCAACACAAGAAATAATAACAAGTTACTAATTAATGCAATGTCGAAAACATGAAGTCTGTAGATAAACTATACTTCGTAACTTCATTTACTTAAGTTGTCGAAACAACTATTATATATCTTTCCTTTTGATATTTGGATCATAGTATAATGACCAAGTCACCAATACTAAAGTCATTGTAACAAACTTAACTTCGCATGTTATATTTTCAATGACTAAATACTTGTCAGTGGAACAAATCAAGTCTCTAGTTACTAACCTCGAATTGAAGGATGATGTATATGTCTTCAGGTCTTCATGAGTACTAGAGAAACTATCAACATGTTTATGTTCCTAGTCTAACCTAAAGAAGTTAACTCGAGTTTTGCAACCGAACTTGACAACCAAACTTGACATACCAACATTTGGTGGGTTCAACCAAGATATGCTCTAACACATTTCATTCACAATAGTAAAAATAGCTAGTGAACCTTAATGACCCATAGGTCTTAAGTTCAATTTATACCAAAATCATAAAAAAATATTTAAACTCTATTGTCTCCAATATATTGATGATGCCACTAGTTCAAGAAGATTTGGTTTATATGTTGCGGTTCTAGTTGAAGTACACCTTTCAAAGCCTCCGAACGAGGAGATTTGGTAAAGAGTGAATGATCTTATTTCCGTATCCCAGTTGTGTATGAATTAAAAGATCCCCATATATTGTGAATTTTGCAAATAAACGGTCATAGAGAAGGTGAATATAAGAGAGCAAAGTTATGGTTAATAATGAACTTAAAGTTGAAAAACAAGGTTAGAAGCAAAGGGATAATCGAGGCACCAAGCCTGGTGGTAAACAAGGGAAGGTAATAAATATGCAGTATGTGCCTAAAATCACTCTTCGTGGTGAGAACAATGCACGTTTAGAAACCCATGAGGTTTCTCAATCTACTGGTGATCAAGATATCACAACTCATAAATCCCATGCAGACAAAGATACAAATGTAACCGTTAGCGATGAAATTTATTATATAGTAAATGTTGTTGAGACTAATTCCAAAGAGCTAATCTCAAATGATGATAAATTTAATGTCCGTACAGTTAATCACGAAAGTGATGATGATGAGGTTGATTCCCATTCAAAAATAAAAAGATCCTTCGTCAAGTTGGGTTGATCAAGTCGAGATACCGTAGGAGGAGGATAGATTTCAATATTTTCTTTTGAAATATCAGATAAAGAAAGTAATACAAAAAGCGAAAAGAGGTGCTTTGGCAGCTCAAGCTCAGGAATTGCAAGCTTTTATCCCGTGGAACATGAGACTAACTGGCCAAGGGATGGATACCAATCACTTACCCAATGAGGTCTCTTTATTGGAATGTACGTGGTGTCGGCAATGATGCGACAAAATTAATAGTTCCCAAATATTGTCGTAAACTCAATCGCGACTTTTGGTATGTAATTTTCATTAAAGAGACCAACGTAGCAAACTACAGACCTGCATTATAATCTCGACCACGTACATTCCAATAAAGAGACTTATGTTGCAAACTATAGACATATGTTATAATCTCTTCCCTATTTAATAAGAACAACACAAATGAAAAACACTAACCAAATTTTATAATGTATGATATTAAACGATTATATTTTCCAAGCTTGAAATAAAGTAAAAAATTCTAGTTGGAAAGATTTATTAAGTCTGATGCCATGACATGAAAAAAAGTTACGCCTGACTTGTAGGTTCTCTAAAAGATACTTTGCAGCAGAACTTGTTTATTATTGACATAATAGTTATGAATAGTAGTAAATAGTTATATTGATGTAAAAAAACTACAGAGATTGTTGTTCTATATATAGGAACAACAGAACTAAAAGATAGTACAATTCTAGTCACGACAATAAAACAAAGGATAAGATAAAGAGGAGTTTATAATGACACCGCTATTACATAGAAAGGTAAAACAAACTTATATGTCTAACACTCGCCTTCAATCTAATGTAGAGTCAGAACAATGCATCAGTTGGAAAGTAAGATTATGAATGACAGTAAATGATAGTCCTTTAGTAAATATATCATCTAGCCGTCGAGAAGAAGGTATGAACTCCACTACAATTGTACCCGCATCCATCAAGTTTTGAATGAAGTAGTGATCAACTTCAATGTGATTTGTTCTAGCATGAAATGCTGGATTAGAGGCCAAGAACTGGGCACCCATGTTGTTTGACTAAATATGAAATGGTCTAGAAGGGATAATATGCAGCTCTTGAAGTAACCCAGACACCCACATAACTTCAGAAGATAAAACATTTAAGGCTTTATACTCATCCTCTGTAGAACTTTTATCAACAATTTGTTGCTTTCTTGAGGACCTGTAAACCAAATAAGTTCATAAAAATACACAAAATCCAGAGGTTGAGCGTCTTGTGTCAGGGCATCCATCCCAGTCAGAGTCTGAATAACTTGTAAGGGAACTGCTACCATCTTGAATGATAGTTCTTGAACCAAGTGAACCTTTGAGATATCTAAGCACTCTCTTGGCAAGAAGGATGTGAGTTGATGTTGTAGAGTGCATGAATGATGTGATTTTATATAGTGGTAAATAGAGAGGTTCGATTCTCGAACTTGTGAAGGTAATGATTTTAGATAATATTAAACTTAATCTAAACTAATAAAAATCAGGAAAATAAACTAGAGAATATTTTTAGAAAATATGGAGAAAACTAGGAATCAGGGTTCAGTTATTTCTAACAATCTATGTGATTAATCATGTAATTCTTTTTAACAATTTAATTCAAGTTTGCCAAAAATATGTTTCCTAAAAGAATAATTGTAAATCCTAAGCATGGGACATCAAGAGTAATTAACTAAGCATGACCCATCAAAAGAGAACACAACTATTTAATAAAAAC